>WTXJ01000142.1:0-77633 GCA_022376545.1 Russula dissimulans
AGGTTTCATGCTCATGGGTACTGGTAAGGGGCGGGTTGGGATATATAGACCTGTACCTGTACCCCGCCAGACCCTTACTGTGAACCCTATGGGTTACCCGTACCTGTGTCGAACACTATAGGTAGTTGATGGCCATTTGGCAGAATTTGCATTTTGCCTTTCAGGAATAGGTTATGTTGTTCCAGTAAGTCAAAGAAGTCATGACAGATTTTGATGTGGAGTTCCCGTTCTCCTGTTCCAGTCATAACCATACAATCATCCATGTAATGATGGAACTTCCAAGGGTATTTTGCATAGAGGGTTCATAAGATGTTGTTTCCCATGTAGGTAAAGGTACCAGGCACATTGCATAATCTGAAGGGCATTACTACCCATTCAAATAGTCCTTTGTTAGTCTTGAATCTGGTTTTGTACTCATCTCCTTCCGCAATTCATATGTTATTGTACCCGGCCCTGATGTCAAACTTACTGAATAGTGTCTTGCCCCTTAATTCTTCCAGGATTGACTGTATGTGGGGGAGTGGGGTGATGTCCATGATGGTGTATTCATTGAGCTTTTGATAGTCATGTATGATGTGGAGTGTTCCATCCTTCTTTTTGACTGTGAAGGTTGGGGAGCTGTAAGGCGATGCTGATGCCGTGATGTAACCTTTGTCCAAATTGTCCGTGATGTATTCGTCCAGTACCTTTTGTTCATCTTTTGATAGCAGGTAAACCTTGCTGTTGATCATGTTGGGCGCGTCGGGTTTGAGTTCGATCTTGTGGTCCCATTTGCGGCGTGGCAGTAGCTGATGGCCTTCTTGTTCCAAAAATATTTTCCAGTGTCGTTTGAAAAGCGTGGGGACTGTTTGTTCTGTGTTGACCTTCCCAGTGTCGTAAGCTTTTTCTGCCATTTGCTGGGCGATGGTCACCTTGTTGATTTCGACTGATCCCGATTTGATCATTCTGATAGCAACATATAGTTCATCACCTTCTTCGAGTTGGCCGGCCGCCACTCTCATGGCTTCGGCCAAATGTTCCCTTCTGGTTAGGTTACCCTTGAGTAAGGTTTCCATCTGTGTTTGTGGATGTTATGGACTTACCTCGATCTACAGGGCAAGCCACACCTCCTGGTCCTGGAACTCATGCTCCCTCCTTTCGATCCGCACCTGTTCCCATCTCCAAACATGCCTGTCTTCACTGGGCATTCTGCAAGAAGTCTGGATGCACGTGGCATGCCTAGACCCACTATTGTTCTGATATGTGGTACCTTTGCCTTGACGTTCTGTGGGACTTACTGTGGCCTGATACTGATATGCTTACTGATCCAATGACTGGATGCTTACTGATCGAATGACTGATTGTTCCCATGTTATTGTTTCAAGACCCAAAAACGCACTCTATGATATCATAGCTTACTGATAGCTTACTGATACTTAGGAAGAGCTGACAGGCCTGAGAAGATTGCTTATTGATTGTATTTGCTACTTACAAATCTCTAAGTAGCAGACTTGTATTTAAACCCTTCTGATGTTGTAGAGTTGAGCCAAGCTCGACTTAATCATACATTGGTCTTGCTGACTATCATCTCACCTATTGGAGTGACCCTTCTCATTGTCTAACCAACTCTTGCTCCCCTTGGGTAACCTCCAAGGAACTTCAAAGCTTAGTGATTGAGCTATATCAATCAGCACTCCAGAACAGGTGAGATGCTACTGCGAACTCTATCAAGAGTCGAGCATCAGCAATTCTTGACATAAGTCGAGCTCTAAATAGCCAGTCAAGATGAAGGCTCTGCGAGAAAAACTCCAGGGGGAACAGAAGGAGGAGCTTCGAGATTCAATAGTCTTAAGCTTTCCAGAGGACCCCGAAGAGGCAGCAGACTTCCAGAACAGAGGGGCAGACAATCTACCCCTAGAACTCAGAGGAATCGCCCTTTGGTCGATAAGACAGGACTTCGCCCAATCATCCTACACCATCCTAGGAATAGGAGGAGTTTGGGTGCCAGTGGAATACATCAACAACCAGTGGTA
This sequence comes from Russula dissimulans, assembly GCA_022376545.1. Lineage (NCBI taxonomy): Eukaryota > Fungi > Basidiomycota > Agaricomycetes > Russulales > Russulaceae > Russula > Russula dissimulans. The sequence continues at coordinate 2,013 of WTXJ01000142.1, forward strand.
TTACACTTACTGGAGTCTGGAGGAAAGAACATTTTGGACAACCAAAAAGGATCTCATAGAGAACCCGAATAAACAGGGTTTAGGAACATTGGCCGAACCCTACCAGACCGAAGAAGCTAGGAAAAGAGATACTTCTTCAGAAGAAGACACGAATAGTGTTCGACACGGGTAACCCGTGGGTATTTTTACTCGGACCCATACCTGTACCCGTACATACCCCTACCTGTGATGGTGGGTATGGGTTTGCGTGGGTATGGGTATGGGTTTGGTTCAATACCCATACTCCATGGGTAAGGGTACAGGTATTTTATCTACTCAGTCACTCATCAATTTCTTTTATTTTTGGAGAGCAGGCATATACAATCTATACAACACAATTTCTCATCCTAACTATTCTCTAAATGCTATGCTAGAGGCAGGGAGGCATCCCACGCACGCAGATATGCAGGCAAGTGGCTGCTGCTGTTGCAGTTGCCATCTCCCTGCTGTGTCGCTGCTGTCACGCTCGCCATCGTTTGCACAGGCACGGAGGCAGGCGGTGGGCACAGGGATGGGTGGCAGGTGTGGAGGCAGGTGGCAGGTGCAGGGACAGGCAGCAGGCGCAGGTGCAGGCACAGGCACAGGCGCAGGCGCAGGTGGCAGGCGCAGGCGCAGGCAGCAGGTGCAGGTGCAGGCAGCAGGCACAGGCACAGGCACAGGCACAGGCACAGGTGCAGGCGCAGGTGCAGGTGCAGGTGCAGGTGCAGGCACAGGCACAGGCACAGGCGCAGGCAGCAGGTGCAGGTGCAGGCAGCAGGCACAGGCGCAGGTAGCAGGCGCAGGCGCAGGTGGCAGGTGCAGAGGCAGGTGGCGGGCGCAGGGACAGGCAGCAGGTGTGGGGACAGGCGGCAGGTGTGGGGACAGGCGGCAGGTGCGGGGACAGGTGGCAGGCACAGAGGCAGGCAGGCAGGTGCAGAGGTGGGACTGAGGATGGCAACGTGTGAGGACAATGAAACTTGAAGCATGATGTCGTAAGCTGCTACACGGATTAACTTGGGTACTGGAAGCCAACCTTGTGCATCTTTAGGAGTGGGTCTGGAAGCTTAAACTTGTAGTCCTCAGCCGCCTCAAGCATGTAGTATGACTTGGCCTCAGGAACAGCTTTGATGAATGTCTCGAGGTTGCCACAGTAGCGGTGAAGCTTGAAACGGTTAAGGTGGAGGACATCGGTAATCATGTTGTTGAGGAAGCTCAAGTCATGCAAAACAATGATGGAGGTGCAGTGCTTAAGGCTGGTGAGGTAGTTCTCCAACCAGGCAATGTTGACAACGTCCAAGTGGTTAGTCGGCTCATCAAGCAGAAGGATGTCGGCCTTGAACAACATCACGTGAGCAAGCGCAAGCTTCATCTTCCAACCACCAGAGAGGGATCCAATGGCAGACTTCTGGCAGTCACTGTTGAAGCCAACAGATTCGAGAACCTCAACGACCTCCTGCTCGGAGTCAAGGATGCGCTTATCAGAGAGGATAAACTGAAGAACAGAAGTGTCTTCCTTGGAGCCATCGATGTCAGAGGCAGGTGGGCATGCAGCGGGGATGCCAGACAAGTGAAGTTCCATGTCACTGGCACGCGAGAGCGGATGGGTTGGCATCCGCTGGACCGCGGTAAGTTCCAGAACCGGCTATGTCCCATTGTATGCCTATGTATCACCCCGCATCGTTTCTGATCTGTACAAGTGAGATTGTACCTTACCAGGGCTTGATGCCCTGATCTACTGCTAGCTGTCTGATACTCCCGCACCTCTGATTGATCGTAGCTACCATCCGTATAAGGCCTTATGGGAATAGCCTCCCCACTCGTACTATTTATAGCATTGTACCTAGTTACTTGGAGACTCCAACTTGAGTCTTCTGTCTCAATATCAGGTTGTTCTCGCTACAAGTCGAAGTCGGGCATACTTCGTCGCCCTTGGTTCGACTTATCACTCCACTCCTGGAAGACGTATGGGTGTATGCTTGCCTTCCTCATCATAACCTTCGTACTATTCCTCGTATTTACCCTTGGACTATCGGGTCCACTATAGTAGCAGTGACATTCCATGTCTACAAGCGCAGGGCGGGTGAGCAACACATGTGAGAAGTGTGTGGAGATGCACATGAATCTGTGCCCTGCTTCTTCATGACCTCGCCAAAGGGCATCATGGCTGATGCGACGTGGTGCCAATGCTTCTGACTTTTGGCTTTACTCTGGGACTTGTGCCACATTGTTGAGCTTGATTTGGGTCGAGAACATGAGTCGGATGGTAAAGCATTCAAAGTCAACGGCTGAAGGTGCTGGCTGTACAAAAGTTGTCAGGGAGACCAAAGATAAAAGAAGGAATGGGCAGGCGTACAAAATCCAAATCTACACTCCAACACAAGCAGGGCAGTCTAGGAATTATGAGTGGGAGTTTGAAAATCTGATGGAATTGCCCATGGTGATGTTTTGATGTTAAATTGACTGAGATGTCTTTTGGGGCCTCGTGCAATGCATGGTCATTTTGGGTGAGGAGCAGAGGGAGGATGGCGTGAGGCGTGGCTGACTGACGTGGCCTTGTTTCCAGGGCCTAGCAGCAGCAGGCCCTTATCTATCGAAAAGGGCATATAGGTGTATATGCCACGATGGCTTAGTAGTTAAGTCACATGTGTTTTGTAGTCCATACCTGAGGAGGTCGTGGGTTTGAACCACGCTAGACACACAATTTTATAAATAATTTGTTGGTACAAAACCTGTGCCTGCAGGTATGGGTTTCATGCTCACGGGTACAGGTAAGGGGCGGGTTGAAATGTATAAACCCGTACCCATACCTGTGATACCCTCACCTGTGAACCCGGCGGGTTACCCCTACCCGTGTCAATCACTAGACATGAATACTGACAAACGGTCAGAGTCTTCAAGAGAAAGAACTCCAATACTGCAAAGACACGGAGTGGACAGAAGTGAATACAGCCTTCACATTGAAACACAGCTGTTGCCAGAAGTAGAAACCATCACTAGGCAACTAAAGACAATCGACATTAGCCCACAACAAAGGTTGAACGAAGCCATCGATCAACTCATAATGGCTACAATGACTTCCACCGAAGAAGGAACTGCAGACATTACCTTCCAGAGCCTACAAGGAGGGCCTTCCATCCAAACCACCTTTGCCCCTATCCCAGTACCAGACCCAGCGCATGGGAGTGGAGGCGGCGGAGGAGGAGGAGGAAATCCTCCAGGGGGAGGAGGTGGTCCTCCAGGAGGAGGAGGTGGCCCCCCAGCCCTCCAACCGATGGCCACTGCGATGCAACAAGCAGCCCAAGGAGGAGGAGGAGGATTGGATGGACACCCACCAGACATCTTTGACGGAAACAGGAAAAATGCGGAGTCATTCATGTATGACTTCACAGTCTGGGCCTGGATCAATTCACACAAGAGAGTAATGGCCCAACCCCTGAGCCGAGTAGTGTTGGCCATAACCTACATCAGAGGAGATAGGGTTCGAGAGTGGACCAAAGCCCAGATCCGCGCTGCCAATGACAGAGTAACCAGAGGGATGAATGGGGATAATGACCAGCATTGGATAAGATTCAAGAATGATTTCATCAGCACTTGGAAGGACGACAGCCTACTTGAAGACACTCAATTTAAACTATCAGCATTGAGCATGAAGAAGGACATGCCCCTACACGAATATATTTCCACCTTCAATGCCCTCATCACCGAACTAGGATGGGACAGAAACCATCAGGGAACAGTTCAAGCGTTCAGAATGGGGCTGAAATCTTGGCTAGCCACTGCGATTTTAAGAAAGGACAACTGTCCAGCAGACGATGACCTTGAAGGGTGGCAAGAGGCCGCTAGGAAGGAGGTTGTCAAGGCCAAAAGGATCAAACAAGAAGCTGGAGGGTTCGGAAGGGGTGGACTCTGTCACTGCTGCTACAACAGACCCAATAGTCCGATAGTGAATACAAGGAAGAGTGCGAAGATTATGATGAGAAAGGCAAGCATATACCCGTACATCTTCTGGGAGTGGAGCGATAAGTCGAACCAAGGGCGACGAAGTACGCCTGACTTTGACTTGTAGTGAGAACAACCTGGTATTGAGACAGAAGACTCAAGTTAGAGTCTTAGTAACTAGGTACAACGCTATAAATACTACAGTGGGGAGGCTATTCCCATAAAGCCTTATACGAACGGTAGCTACAATCAATCAGAGGCGCGGTGTAATCAGACAGCTAGTGATAGATCAGGACATCAAGCCCTGGTAAGGTACAATCTCACTTGTACGGATCAAACATGATATGGGACGGAACATACGATGGGACATAGCCAGTTCATGAACTTACTGCAGTCCAGCGGACGCCAACCCATCCGCTCTCGCATGCCGGTGACATCACCCCTCATCTAGGCAAGACGTCCTCGGCTTGGTGCAGTGGGAAGAGGCATGCGACGTACGGGAGGGGTAGTACCGGGTGAGCTGGACAAGACCCGTTCTAAAGGATGAACATATCCTTGAAGGCCTGAGAGTTTGCAGTGGATGTTGGAGTTTTCGAGATGGGCGTGAGTGTCACTGAGGGACTCGGCGAGAAGTTCGTGTTCGGCTTGGAGGCAGTCGATGGCGAGGATGATGTGGCGTGACTCTTCGAAGTCAGTGCAGTAGTGGGAGATGTTGGCGGTGATACCCCAGTTGTCCAGCTTGGTGGCGGCGTCAAGGAGGATGTTGTAGGCAGAGGAGCGTCCCTGCAGGACTTGGAGGAACCAGGTGGGGAAGACTGTAGGTATGTCCAAAGGAAGGCGATGGGTGGAGGCGAAGATTTCGGCGTGATAAGGGCCCTCACCAGGACCCTCGCGTCCTGTGAGTCCTTCGACCTTTGAAAGGTCTTCGCGGCAGCGGCGGACCCATCGTGCTTTGAGGTAGACTCCCTCTTCCATGGGGATCTCAAAGTTAGGGGCGCAGTTGATATTGGGGACGTACCCCTTGGGTGGTATGTCATCATCCCAGATAGCCTCCTCGTGGACGGCGAGGGCTTCCTCCAGGCCTTTAATGCGGCCTCGAAATGCAGACTTGTGGCGCGCCATCTCTTCCTCGTGCTTGGAGATGGTGGCACAGAGGCCAGCGATGAGTTCTCAGAGCGTGTCTTGGGGAACATTGTCAAAGGCCAGGAGGGCGTTGACTGCAGTGCAGGGAGAGACCGGATCGGCCGCCTGCATGGTTGATGCGTGGTAGGAGGGGCCACCGATAGTTGGCATGTGGTAGAAGGTGCTCGAGCTAGATCGTTGTTTGTCAGTGGTAGAGGCGTCCATGTCGAGGAAACTCTGCAGTAGCTGATCAGTAGTGTGGGTGAGGACGTGATGGGCGTGCGCAACAAGTGGGGCGTCGGTGAGATTGAGACGTTCGAAGTGAGCGGCAAGGGACTCGAGGTGGAAGTTGAGCCACGGGTTGCGACCAATGCGATTGAATGTGGTGGAGTACGGTGAGAGGAGGGCGAACTCATCCAGAGTGGCTCAGTGGAGATGCGATGCGAACTAGTTGCTGTCAATGGTCGACTCTTGTGGTAGCTTTTAAGTAATGCGGGAGCGTGCACATTTGTTGCGGGCTCCCACGTATTGTCGCTGTGTGGGTAACCCTTCCACTTGATCAGGTATTGGAGTTGGTGCTGACGCCCGGTATGGCGGTGATTGATGATGGTTTCTACCTCGAACTCTTCTTGACCCTGGATGAGATCAGGTGGCAGTCGGGAGAAGTTGGGACCATGGGGTCCCGTCTCGACGTAGGGGGTTAGCAGAGATGCGTGAAACACGTCGTGGACTCGCCACAACACCGGAAGGTCAAGCTTGAAAGCAACCGGGGAGATCCGCTTGATGACTTTGAAGGGTCCTTGACATTTTGGGGCAAGTTTCGAAGATTGATATGGGAGTTTGAGGTTGGTGGCCTCTAGCCATACGCTCTGCCCCTCGCGGAATTGGTCTTCTGGCATCCTCAGGTGTTTCAGGGCTTGATTGATGGCTTTTGTCACCTGTGCTCGTTTCTGGACCATCTGATCAATGCGGGCTTTGGTGGCTTCATTGTTGGTTCCTATCACCTGAATGGGGTACAGAATGGGGCAGTATCCTAGCAGAGCTTCGTTTGGGGACAGGTTCAGGGTTGAGTTAGTCCGATCGTTGTGGACCGCCGCAGCGATCGTGAGCCATTTGCTCCAGTCGTTGGGTTGAAGTCCTGTGACGAGACGTAGGTACTGTTCAATCCATTGATTTGTCCACTCAGCCAGTCCATCTGTCTGGGGATGGAAGGCCGTTGACAGATTTTGTTGTACCCCCAGTTTGGCAATGAGTGCTCGGCCGAAGTGGGACGTGAAACGAGGGTCTCAATCCGAGATCATCTTGATGGGAAGTCCGAACCACCAGTAGACGTTATCAAGGTATAGCTGTGCAATGTCTGGGCCCGTGATGGTTGACGCACACAGTAGGAACAGCGTGGCTCGGGAACATCTGTGGTCGATGATGGTGAGGATGGAGTCGTGGGGTCCGTTTGGGGGTAGGCCTGTGATGAGATCCATGGCGATTTGTTGGAAGGGTTTCGCATCTTCTGGGGTTGAAATTCGATATGCTGGTATGCGCCTTCGGTGGGTGAAGATTTTTGCTTGTTGACAGGTCGCACAGCCCTTGACGTAGTCTGCGAGCCACTTGTTCATACCCGGCCACCAGAACCATCTCCTCATCTGCTTAATGGTCTCATCTCTTCCTGGGTGTCCTCCCGTTGGGGTGTCGTGAATGCTCCTTATGAGTCTGCGCTTGAGCTGAATGTCTGGAGGTACTACTAACTTGCCGTTCCTTTCCCACCTTGGGAAGCGTGTGGTCTCTTCTTTCTTTTCGATCCCAAAGGTGGTAATCCATTCTTGGAGGAGGACGGGATGGTCCTTCTGTGCCCAACGAACGATCTCTTCTAGTGAGTCGTACACCGAGTCCAGGTCGAAGACGCAGACGCGTAATGGTGGTTCTCTTTTGTCCCATGGCAAATTCCACCCTTTGGCCTGTGGGGGTAGTTGTTACGATCCGCTGGAACGGACCCTGTCTTTTTCTCTTTTTCTCACTATCACATGACTCTTGAACCCGTGACAGACCAGACTCATGACTCATACCGATTGACTCATATATTGCACAGCACGATTGATACTCAAGTACCTTGTTTCATAGCTATCATCCCTTCGACTAAAACTTACGATTGATGTACCTAACACCTCGTTTCACCGCGTAGACTCATTCGTTAGTGTTCCTCAGACTCGCTTCCTAGTTCCCCTACTTCGCGCACGGACCACGCCTCGTTACTATAAAGAACCTCTACGATAGACAGTTAGGCCTTAAGCCTGACTTAGTTGAACCTGTATCAACAAAGCAGTAGTCTTCAGGGATAATACCCAGTTGAACCCTCTCTCCTCTGTACCTAAGTCCACGTTGTGACTTAGCGTGAACCCGATCCCTTCAGACTACTTGAAGAACCATTTACCTTTGCGAAGGTACGACGAACGACTGACCGTGACACCGACCCCCGGCTGTGTGGGATACTAGACGGAGCACCCGCTAGTAGTCGAATTAGACCGTGGACACACCGCATTTACTTGCATCGTCAGATAGAGCAGCACTAGTGTGCGTCAGGCTCTCGAACCAAGTCTTGGACCGCTATCCAAGCCCGAACCGCTGAGTAGGGAGACCAGCCCCCGAACGTAGAGCGTGCTTAAGCACCCGAATACCGAACCGCCAACGTCTGGCCTTTACGCACCGCAGGGCATAACATAAGTCAGGCTTTCACCTCCGACACGCTGGCAGCTCTACCGCTTTCACTTGCACCGAACCTCAATACCTACGTACCCGCACCCAAGAGGAAACGAGACGACCTACCCCGCAACGTACAAGGGGAAGCTCTTTGGATCAAAGACGTCGCTCAACTTGGATATTGGGTCAAACACGACAGCAAGTGGTACCCCGTTGAACTTTACGATTACACACACACCGACGAACTACAGAGGATCCACACAGGACACGCGTGGTTTATCCTATTAGAAGACGACAACGACGGAACTTGGCATACCAGAGGAGCCAACATGGTCAACATTACAAACGACCTAGGATTAGGGTGGTGGGATGTAGCGGATCCTAACCACCAGACAGGGCAGCATGTTATCACTGCACCAGAACCGGCACAAATATCGGCAGCCCCTTTAGCGGGACCGGTGCCAATGGACACGATCACAGCCACGATGGTTGCACCAGCACAGTCAGCCCAAAGTAACGGGCAGAACAAGGGAGGACTCATCGGCCTCCCCCCTCCGATCTTTGACGGCAATAGAGCCAAATCCGACCTGTTCCTGGATAAATTCCTGGGATACGAGCTCCTCAATGGAGAAGGCAGAACCTTTCAGGTCCCATACCTAAAGACGGCCTTGTGCCTATCTTACATCGTCGGACCAAACGTAGACGCGTGGGCAAACGCCAAGAGGCGCTGGCTCAGGGACCAAGTCAAGGTCTACGGAGTACCCCAGAGTAGCGATATGCTATGGGACTCATTCAAACACGATTTCAGGGCAGCGTACATCGACTCAGATGCCAAGTTGAACGCCCTGCAGAAGTTCCAAGAACTGAAGATGATCGGAGGAGACATTGACTCCTACATCGCCACTTTCGACCGACTCCGAGAAGAGTCCGGCTACAGAGAGGATGACCTCGGAGCAATCGTCAAATTCAGGGAAGGACTCCCACCGAAACTCCTCCAAGAAATCATCACGCACAACGTACCAGCACCGACCACCATGAACGCATGGAAAAAGAAAGCCAGGGAACGACAAACGGTGTACAAAGAACTCAGGAATGTCACCACAAAGAAACCATTCCCCGTACAACAACTAGCCCAATATCTGGGGCTACGAAATTACCAACCAACACAACGACCAGCGTATGGGCCAAAACCCAATCAAGGGAGAACCCCACAGACAACCAGTCAAGTCGTCCCCATGGATGTGGACGCAGGAAACACCGGCAGAAGGTTCGGGCCAGGGCAGTGGAGCCCAGAAAGGCAGGACCTCTACCAAAAAGGCGCATGCTTCATTTGCAAAGCGCAGGGGCACATCAGCTGCGATTGCCCCCAGAAACCAAAGAAATCGTACCAAGGGCAGTCGAGCCGCGCCCGCACCGCAGAGGTCGCCGAACCAAAAGTGACCATCAGTAATGACGAAGCCTTGAAACAGATCGGAGGATTAGAAGGCGTCCTCAAAATGCTACCAGACGAACCCGAAGAAGTGAAAATCCGCGCGATCAATGCGCTGCAGGATTTTTACCAAGCCTGAAACTAGCTGCCGTAGTTAGGGCCCTAAAGATACAAACGATGTACATAAAGAAACAAAACTCAATCAAGTTGCCATTTTCACTGTACACGTATCGAGGCAAGGCAGAAGAAACAGCGCTCATCGATAGCGGCGCAACGGAAAACTTCGTGGATTACAAAACCGTGGCCAGACTACACCTCGGAACCAAGAAGCTAGAACAAGTACGTCCCATCATTAACATAGACAGGACATCGAACCAGGCAGGAGACATCACGCATTACTGCGACCTCCTGGTGACCAGAGGGCAGCAGACCGGACGAGAAAGATTTTTCGTCACTAATCTAGGGAAGGACCGATTTATTTTCGGATACCCCTGGTTACGAACGTTCAACCCCGAAATCGACTGGACAATGGGGATTGTAAAAGGCCCAAGTACACGAATGGAAACCTTACTCAAAGGTAACCTAACCAGAAGAGAACACCTGACCGAAACGACAAGAGTAGCAGCCGGTCAACTCGAAGACAGCGACAAATTATACGTCGCCATCAAAATGATCAAAACGGAACCAATCGAAGTTAACAAAGCGACCATCGCCCAGCAAATGGCAGAAAAGGCTTATGATGCCAGAAAAGTCAATACGGAACAAACAATCCCCGCGGTTTTTAAGCAACATTGGAAAGTATTCTCGGAACAAGAAGCTCGTCAACTACCACCACGCCGCAAATGGGACCACAAGATCGAACTGAAACCGGATGCACCCGACGTAATCAACAGCAAAGTCTACCCGCTGTCAAAAGACGAACAGAAGGTGTTGGATGAATACCTCTCGGACAACTTAGATAAAGGCTACATCACGACATCGGCATCTCCCTATGGCTCCCCAACCTTCACGGTCAAAAAGAAGGACGGAACGCTCCGAATCGTACACGACTACTGGAAACTAAATGAATACACCATCATGGACGTCACACCACTCCCCCACATACAGTCAATCCTGGAAGAACTCAGAGGCAAAATGTTGTTCAGTAAATTCGACATCAGAGCCGGGTACAATAACATCCGAATCGCCGAAGGAGACGAATACAAAACGGGGTTCAAAACCAACAAAGGACTATTCGAGTGGGTGGTAATGCCCTTTGGGTTATGCAACGCACCGGGCACTTTCACCCGTATGGGGAACGAAGTACTACGACCCCTCTACGCAAAATACCCTGGGAAATTCTGACACTACATGGACGACTGCATTGTCATGACCGGAACCGGAGAACAGGAACTTCACACCAAGATCTGTCACGACTTTTTCGAGATTCTAGAACAACACAACCTGTTCCTGAAACCGGCAAAATGCGAGTTCTTTCAAACGGCCATTGACTACCTAGGAATCAGAGTGGAAGGCGGAGAACTAATGATCGACCCCGCAAAGATCGCCGGCATTAAAGAATGGCCGACCACTCTCAAAACCGTCAAAGAAGTGAGAAGTACCCTCGGACTCCTCGGATATCACAGACCATGGATTCCCAACTTCGCCCGGATCGCCAAACCGCTTACGGATCTACTACAAAAAGGAAAAGAATTCGCATGGGATACCGCCTGTGAAACGGCCGTAAGAAAACTAATCAGACTAGTCACGTCCGAGCCGGTCCTAATACCACCGGACCCAGACCAACAATTCATCCTATATGTAGACGCGTCCCAGTTCGCAACCGGAGCCATCCTATACCAGGCCGACAAAGAACAAACGAACAAACGAGGAGACCCCTTACTCCGACCCATTGGATTCCATTCCCAGACGTTCACGAAGACAGAACAGAACTACCCAATTTACAACCGAGAACTACTCGCGGTCATAAGAGGCCTACGAACCTGGCGACATCTACTAAGAAATACGATAGAACCAGTACTAGTCATCACCGACCATGCCAACCTACAATACTATCGCGAACCACACAAGCTGGGACCACAAGTCAATGGATACATCACCGAACTCGCAGATTTCAACATCCAACTGGTATATAAACCCGGAGCCACCAACCGCGCTGATGCTCTATCAAGACGACCTGACTTCGCGCCAGATACAGACGACTACCCGTTACTCATCGCATTACCGGATCACTTGTTCATACCCCCAGACACCCCGACATGAAACTACGATACAACCAGACAGAGAAACATGGTCGAAGACAGCGACTCTGGTTATGAGTCAAACGACGTGGAATTGGTGGACCACGGCATCCCCATTCTTAAAGCAAGAGTCGCAACATTACCCGACGGGTCAGAATTGTACGCCAAGTATTTGGACGACAAAATCATACGAGACCAAGAGACACAACAAGCCACCATCAAACGATGGCGACTCAACCACTCACTGACCAAGAACGGACGGCTATGGACCAAAAACGGCGCACTCGTTGTTGTGGGAAACAACGACGTAAAGAGGGGGGTAATTTCCCTTCTTCACGACACTTCAACAGCAGGGCACCCCGGAATCACCAAAACATTGCTCATGACGGCCAAATATTACTGGTGGCCAGGCATGAAAGAGTTTGTAACAAACTACGTCAAAGGGTGCGCAACGTGCCAAATGACTAAGGTAAACACCCAGCCAAACAAACCTGCCCTCTTTCCGATCACCGCCGAACCAAATGCCCTCCCGTTTCAAACGATTGCAGTCGACTTCATCGTCAAACTGCCAACCTCAGATGGGTATGACTCAATACTAACAATTACCGACCACGACTGTTCAAAAGCAGTTATATTCCAACCCTGCAACGAGTCCATTGACTGTTACGCTCCTGCGGGCGCAAGGGCCAGACGTTGGCGGTTTGAGGTCCGGGTGCGCGTTAAGCAGCACTAGAAGGTCTTTAGTCGAATGGGGGCTGGTCTCCCTACTCAGCAAGCACTTGCAAAGCAAGGCTAAGTCGATAGGCAAGTAAATGCGGTCTGTGCAAGGGTCTAAGTTGATGATGAAGTGATCCCCCTCCTCGGAAGGTCCTTGCCAGTAGTTCTAGAGTCGAAGTTGGTCCAGTGGCCTTCCCACTTTGTATGCCAATGACCAGAAAGTTGCAAGATTGATTCTAAGTCAGGCTTAAGGCCCAACTGTGAGTTATACGAGTTTATATACATGTCGCAGTCCATCTAGGACGCTTGGTGAGTCAGATAAGTAAGAATAGTAGCGAATGGCCTTAAGGGCTCTTGGGTCGAGTCAGAGTAGTAAGCGAGGAGACAATAACAAGTACTAGGGACCGAAGGCAGTAACAATGGAATGAGTCACGATGGCTAAGCGAAGGTAAAATGATGGTAGCTAGCGGAGAAGTTTTATGGAAGGGTAGGTAGGTAGTCCGAGGGCATAAGAAGCAGCAAGTGAGATGGGAACAAAGAAAGAAAAAGGGGTAGTGGTAAGTCCGAGGGGCAGATCATAACATCACGCCCTTCCTAAGGAGCTCACTTACACGAGAGCTAGTCTTCTTCCATCGTGGTGGGGGACATGCCAAGGTCCTGGGCCCACATGTGAGGGAAGGCATCCAGCGGGGTGCCGAGACGTGTGGCGAGGCGTCCCATGGCAGGAGCTGGGCATTGGAGTCCATGGAAGGTGAGCCAACTAGGCACTGAGCACCTGTCCTCATGGCATTGGACATGGGGGGTAGGGCATTGGAGCGACTCATGGCTGGTGCTCTGGCAGTAGCAGCAGGTTCCTGCTGAGGGGCAATCTTTGCCAAGGTGGTGGGACTGGGACTGCATGCACTCGAAGCAGAACACGGGCTCCAGCATTTTTGGGCGATGATAGGGGGCGAAGCGAATCTGGGAGGAGGGTGTGGGTGTTTTTTGTGTAATGCTCGATGGGCCTTGGCTGGCCTTGAGAGTTGGGACATGCCCGACACGATATGGCCTTTCGCTTTCGGGTTTGACCGCATAAACTTGATTGAAGACCCGGGTGCAAGCCTTGGCATGAATGAGATGGCGCTCCACTCCGACTAGAGCCTCTGTGTTCTCGAGTAACGCTTCCTCGGAAGCTTGGAGACGGCGGAGCAGTGTAGCATGGCGTGCTTTGCGCGACCTGTAGCGCACCAGGTCCGCAGTGAGGCCAGGATCGGCGATGTTGTAGACCGCTCGGTCTACAAAGTCCCTCAGACTGGACTCAGGGTGGAAGACATTGAGGTGGTCGTCCCTGATTTGCTTGTCGTTGTCGAAGTTTGGTTGGAGTTGGGGGCGAGCATGGAGGGCGAGGCGATAGATGGGGCCGTTTTTATGGTTAGTACCTTCTACATATGTCTCTTCCCCATCGAAGACGTAGCGGATGTAGTTGGTGGTGACTTGGTCTTCCCCATCATCGATAATGACCGGGTAGTGGTCGGTTTGCCCGAAGCTGTACTCGATCCAGTTGCCACCTGGATGTTCTGGGTGATTGGTGTGCTCCTCCTCTTCGTTCTCGCTCGAGTCGGGGACTGATATGGCTGAGGGGGAGTTCGCTGCAATGATTTCGCCTTCTTCTGGCAAGAAGGGTGTGATGTCGGCCATAGTGGCTGTAGATAGTCTTTTAAGGAACGTGTAGAGCCCTTTTCTAGCTTCTCCCACCGTGAGGAAGTCGCCTAGATCTGTAGGGGTCTCGGGGAGTCGAGCGAGTTTTCTGATTGGGGGTGCGGCGGTGGAGTAACCTCGATGGGTGGAGAAGGACTGGGGGTATCCTCCATGTGCTTCTGAGTACGCTTTCATCCCTTGGGCCCAGCGCCATAGCTGCTGCAGTTCGATCTGGTTGACAAGCCCAGCACCAAGCCCAGCAGCAGCAGCAAGAGCAGAGCTAGTAGTAGGAGGGCTTCTCGGTTGATTATTAGGATGGGGGCCGGACTCCCTACTCGGCGGAACCTGGGGACCTCCTGTGGGGGTCCTGTTATCGTCATGTGGGTTGCTTGAGGTGGTATCGAGGTTGGTAAGACTCGAAGGTGGTATGGGGGCGGTCGAGATGTGTTCTTGTGAGGGGGCATTGCTCTGGGCCATGTGGTAATTTTCAGTAGTTGTGGTAGGGGCAGTAGTTGACACGACAGTAGTAGGAATGGATACCGCTGTGTTCTTTCTCAGAGCGGTGGACGAAGATGTTGCTGTTGGGGTATTTGCGGACTGCTTCTCCCGCGAGGACTTGGGCGAAGGTAGCTGGTCCCTTGAGGGTTTGATAGCTGTAGTCGAAGAGGTTGTTGCATGCCAGGGTGGGTCGAGGTGACTTGAACGGATGGCCATTTTACGAATATTCCTCCGGGTTCTTATACTCCTGTGAGGCTGGCGCTCCGAGGTCTTTCGTTCATAGTCGGTTATCAAGTCCTCGGCGTGTAGGTCTTCCTTGGCAACCCATTGATCGTGTGCTGGTGAGTATCCTTTCCATCTGACGAGATATTGCAGCTTCTTTCCTCGGCCGTGGGCTCGCTTGCCAAGGATCTTTTCCACTTCCCACTCTTCTTGTCCTTCTATCTCCTCGGGTGGTGGCTCTATAAAGTTCTGTCCGTGCTCCTCGGTCTCCAAGAATGGGGTGAGTAATGAGGCATGGAAGACGTCGTGGATTTGCCAGGTTTCAGGGAGGTGGAGTCTGTATGCCACGGACGAAATTTTAGCAGCTACCTCGAAGGGTCCGTACCGCTTTGGGGATAACTTTGTACTATCGTAAGGTCGCTTGATGTTTGTCCCTTCCAACCAGACTTTCTGCCCTTCTTCGTAGCCTTTAAACTTTGTTTCCTTGATGAGTCCTTTCTGCGCTTTGCTTATGGCCTCTTGGGCGGCAGTTCGGACTTCCTTAATGTGTTTCAGCCTTGTATCGATGTCGGGGATATCGGTCCTTGTTGTCGGTTGGTGTGCTTGAGGGGTGTAGCCGATAATGAGGTCGTAGGGTGTTTTCTTTGTTGTGGAGTGTGGCCAGGAGTTCCTTGTGTATTGAGCGAGTGGTAGCCAGTTTGCCCATTGATTTTGTTGGCTTGCGCAGTAGAGGCGAAGGTATTGCTCCAGGGATTGGTTTGTGCGTTCACTTTGTCCATCGGTTTGAGGGTGGTAGGCCGTGGAGATGTTCTGTTTGATCCCTAATAGCCGGCAGAGTTCTTTACCGAAGTTTGAGATGAACCGCGGATCTCTGTCGGATATTACCTTGGTGGGTATCCCATAGTGAGGGAACACCTGTGTGGCGTAGAGCTTCGCTACTCCTGCCGAGTCGATTGCTTCGTTATAGGGGATGAAAATTGACACTTTGGAACAATCATGGTCAGTGATGGTCAAGATTGTGTCGTACCCTTGGGATTCTGGCAGTTTTACGATGAAATCAAGGGCGATGACTTGGAATGGGAGCGCTTGGGGGTCTGTCGTGATTGGGAAGGTTGCTGGCTTGTTGGGGTGCGTGTTAATTTTTGACATTTGACAGTTTGCGCATCCTTTGATGTAGGCTGTAATGAACTCCTTCATTCTTGGCCACCAGTAGAAGGTTGAGAGCATCTCCAAGGTTTTGGAAATTCCGGGGTGCCCTGCGGTTGGTGAGTCGTGAAATAGTTTTGTCACCCCCCTCTTAAGATCGTTGTTTCCCACAACAACGAGTGCACCAGCTCTGGTCCAGATGTCTCCATACTTTTCTAGTTTGTGGGTGGTTCTCCATCGTCGTATGGTTGCGTGGTCGATAGTCTGTGCTTGCATTATCAGTTTATCCAGGTCAAAAGCTGACCATTCTGCTCCATCTCCCAGTTGGACGCTTCGTGCCTTCATGGGTTTTATGTCTCCTTCGTCATCACTACCTACCAATGTCTCGTCTGAGTCGTAGTCTTCTGCCTTTGTCCGCATTGCTTGGTATGTGGTAGTTGGGGCTGTTGGGGAGGCGAAAAGGTGGTCAGGAAGGACGATTACCAGTTCATTGTCCTCCTCTGGGACTAGGTCTGGTCGTCTGGAGAGTGCGTCCGCTCTATTTACCGCTCCTGGCTTGTATACTAACTGTATATGGTAGTCAGCCAGTTCTGCGACGTACCCATTGACTCTTGGTCCCAATTTGTGCGGTTCGCGGTAGTACTGTAGGTTCGCGTGATCGGTAATTACCAGGACTGGGAATGTGGAGTTTCGTAGGAGGTGTTTCCAGCACCTTAGCCCCCTGATGACTGCCAGTAGTTCCCTATCGTAGATAGGGTAGTTCTGTTCCGTTTTACTGAAGGTTTGGGAGTGAAATCCAATGGGGCGGAGCAGGGGGTTTCCCCTGCGATCCCTTCGTTCTTTGTCTGCTTGGTAGAGGATTGCTCCTGTTGCGAATTGAGAGGCGTCGACGTATAGGATGAATTGCTGGTCCGGGTCTGGGGGAATTAGCACTGGTTCGGATGTTACCAAACCTATGAGGCATGTTACTGCTTTGGTACAGGCTGTATTCCATGCGAACTCTTTCCCTTTTTGCAGTAAGTCTGTAAGTGGTTTAGCAATGTTGGCAAAATTTGGGATCCAAGGGCGATGGTAGCCTAGCAGTCCCAGTGTGCTTCGCACTTCCTTGACGTTCCGGAGCATCGTTGGCCAGTCTGTGATACCTGCAATTTTTGCTGGGTCAATCATGAGCTCCCCATTCTTTACCCTTATGCCTAAGTAGTCGATTTCTGTCTGGTTGAATTCGTACTTGGCCGGTTTGAGGTACAGGGAGTGTTGTTCCAGGATGTCAAAGTAAAGGTGACAGATTTCT
Source organism: Russula dissimulans (assembly GCA_022376545.1). Taxonomy (NCBI): domain Eukaryota; kingdom Fungi; phylum Basidiomycota; class Agaricomycetes; order Russulales; family Russulaceae; genus Russula; species Russula dissimulans. The sequence continues at coordinate 19,003 of WTXJ01000142.1, forward strand.
TCGTGTAGCGCTTCCTCCCCTTTTCCAGTCATGACAATGCAATCGTCCATGTAGTGTCTGAATTTTCCGGGGTATTTAGCATATAATGGTCGCAAGACATCGTTACCCATTCTGGTGAAGGTGGCTGGAGCATTGCATAGTCCAAATGGCATTACGATCCATTCATATAGTCCTCTGCTTGTCTTGAATCCGGTTTTATAGGTGTCTTCTGTCCTGATGTGAATATTGTTGTATCCCGCTCTGATATCGAACTTACTAAACAGAGTTTTGCCCCTCAAGTCTTCCAAAATTGACTGGATGCTGGGGAGGGGTGTGACGTCCATTACCGTGTATTCATTGAGTTTCCTGTAGTCATGTACGATGCGATGAGTGCCATCCTTTTTTTTACCGTAAATGTGGGAGATCCATAGCGAGATGAGGACGCTACGATGTAACCTTTGTCCAGGTTGTCATTGAGGTACTCATCTAGGGCCTTTTGTTCGTCTTTTGACAGAGGGTACACCTTACTGTTAATTACCTCGGGTGCGTTGTCCTTTAGGTTAATCTCGTGGTCCCAGGGGCGGTGTGGTGGTAGTTGCCTTGCCTCCTTTTCTGAGAATACTTTCCAGTGTCGTTTGTATGCTGTAGGGATTGTTGCCTCGGTGTTTACCTTGCTCGCATCATAGGCTTTTTCGGCCATCTGTTGGGCGAGTGTTGTTTTGTTAAGTTCCAGGGGTTCAGGGGTTACCTTCCTAATCGTCATGATTAATTCGTCCCCTTCCTCCAATTGAGCGATCGCTTCTTGTTGGATGTGTCGGATATATTCCTTTTGCGTCATGTTACCTTTGACCAGAGTTTCTACTCGCACTCTTGGTCCTTTTATTTCTGCTTCTGGCCAGTTAATTTCTGGGTTGAACTTGGCGAGCCAAGGGTACCCAAAGATAAACCTGTCTTTTCCGAGGTTAGTAACATAGAAGCGAACTCTTTCCTTTGTATCTCCTCTGGAGATCATTAGGTCGCAGTAGTTGGTAACGCTTCCTGCTTTATTTTCGGTGCCATCAATGTTTCTTACCGGCCTTGCTTGTTCAAGTTTCTTGGTTCCTAGTCGTAGCCTTGCTACTGTTTTATAATCGATGAAATTTTCTGTTGCTCCACTGTCAATAAGAGCAATCTCTTCTGCCTTGCCTTTGAACGAGTATAAATCGAACACTAATTTGACTGAGTCGTGTCTGGTTATATACATCTTTCTCAAGCGTAGGGCCCTAACTATGGCAGTTAGTTTCGGGCCAGTTAAAAATCCTGCGCACCATCTGCTATGGCCATGCGCTTTTCCTCGTCCATGCCCTGCAGTATTCCCCATAGTTCTTTTGGGTCCATGTTGCTAATGGTGTCTTTGAGGGATGGCTGTTCTTGTTCTTTGGGAGGTTCTTCTGCCTTTGCTACTCTGATCGTTGTTCCTCCTCCTCCTTGTCCTTGCCTTTTTTGAGGGCAGAAGCGGCTGATGTGGCCAGGCTGTCTGCAGCGGAAGCACGCGCCTTTTTTGCTCAGTTCGGCGCGTTCTTGCTCGGAGAGGGGTGTAAATATACACCCTGCGTCTACGTCCATTGGGACTACTTGGTTGTTGCCTTTGCTTTGATAGCTGGTTTGTGGGCGGCCGTTCTGGCTTCTCTGCTGAGGTGGGACATAGTTCCGAAGGCCCAGCATAGTTGCCCACTTCTTCTGTGCTTCTGTGCGGTTGTTATTCGTCTTCTGGGTTAGGCCAGCGTTTTTGAGCTCTTTATACACTGTCTGGCGCTCTCTGGCCTTCTTCTTCCACTCCTCCAAGGTGGCTGGAGCTGGGGAGCAGTGGGTGATGATCTGGTGGAGTAACTTGGGTTGTAGCCCGTCTTTAAATTTGGCTATAGCCCCTATGACATCTCTTCGGTACCCTGCAGTTTCTCTGAGCCTTTCGAACTCGGCAGTGTACGTGTCAAGGTCATCTCCAGTCATTCTGAGCTCCTGGAACTTTTGGAGGGCGGTGAGACGGGCATCGGTGTCAGTAAAGGCTGCCCTGAAGTCTGCCTCAAAGTCATCCCACAGGGAGTTGTCCTCCATTTTGCGTGTTCCCGTCCTGACTGCCTCATGGAGCCATATCCTTTTTGTTACGCTCCTGTGGGCGCAAGGGCCAGACGTTGGCAGTTTGAGGTCCGGGTGCGCGTTAAGCAGCACTAGAAGGTCTTTAGTCGAATGGGGGCTGGTCTCCCTACTCAGCGAGCACTTGCAAAGCAAGGCTAAGTCGATCGGCAAGTAAATGCGGTCTGTGCAAGGGTCTAAGTTGACGATGAAGTGATCCCCCTCCTCGGAAGGTCCTTGCCAGTAGTTCTAGAGTCGAAGTTGGTCCAGTGGCCTTCCCACTTTGTATGCCAATGACCAGAAAGTTGCAAGATTGATTCTAAGTCAGGCTTAAGGCCCAACTGTGAGTGATACCAGTTTATATACATGTCGCCGTCCGTCTAGGACGCTTGGTGAGTCAGGTAAGTAAGAATAGTAGTGAATGGCCTTAAGGGCTCTTGGGTCGAGTCAGAGCAGTAAGCGAAGAGACAATAACAAGTACTTAGAGACCGAAGGCAGTAACAACAGAATGAGTCACGATAGCTAAGCGAAGGTAAAATGATGGTAGCTAGCGGGGAAGTTTTATGGAAGAGTAGGTAGGTAGTCCGAGGACGTAAGAAGTGGCAAGTGAGATAGAGGCAAAGGAAAAGAAAAGAGGTGGGTAGTGGTAAGTCCGAGGGGCAGATCGTAACACTTTTACTTTTGGCCCATGCGTCGACTTTTGGGCCAGTGATGTAGGAGAGGCAGAGTGCTGTTTTGGTGAAGGGAACCTGGAAGATTTTTTTGTCCCAGTTGATGAGTTCGTAGCCCAAGAATCTATCGAGAAATTCTTCTGACTTGTCCCTATCTCCATTGAAGATCGGGGGTGCCAGTCCTACTGGGGCTCCGTTCCCTGGGTTTGTCTGTCCCATTGGTTGTGGGGGTGGTTCTACGATTGTGGTGTTGATTTGTTCTTCCTGTTGAGTCTCCATGTCGGTTACTGACTGTTCTTCTTGTTGACAACTGGGTTGGTACGTTTTAATCTTTCCTTCTTCTGCTTCCTTGTCCGTTTCTCTCCACCAACCTAATCCATTTGATCCTGGGGGTAGTTGGTATTTCTTTCTGGTATACCAGTTGGGGTCTTCGTCGTCTCCTTCTTCAAGGACAAACCAACAATCTCCTGTTTGTGTTACTCCTTCTTTGTCGGTGTGTCTGAAGTTGTAGAATTCAACAGCTCTTTCTACGTTCTTGCTTTTGGCGTAGTAGCCCTTGTGGCCTGGATTTGGGACCCAATATGCTTTCCCTTTTACGTGGGCTGGTAGGTCGTCTCTGGTTCTTCTTTGTACTGCGACTGGGGTGTCTGGACCTTCTGGTAGATATAGTTCTAGTGCGGCCAGCTTGTCTGTGGGGTTAAAGCCTGACTTATGTTACGCTCCTGCGGGCGCAAGGGCCAGACATTGGCGGTTTGAGGTCCGGGTGCGCGTTAAGCAGCACTAGAAGGTCTTTAGTCGAATGGGGGCTGGTCTCCCTACTCAGCAAGCACTTGCAAAGCAAGGCTAAGTCGATAGGCAAGTAAATGCGGTCTGTGCAAGGGTCTAAGTTGACGATGAAGTGATCCCCCTCCTCGGAAGGTCCTTGCCAGTAGTTCTAGAGTCGAAGTTGGTCCAGTGGCCTTCCCACTTTGTATGCCAATGACCAGAAAGTTGCAAGATTGATTCTAAGTCAGGCTTAAGGCCCAACTGTGAGTTATATGAGTTTATATACATGTCGCAGTCCGTCTAGGACGCTTGGTGAGTCAGATAAGTAAGAATAGTAGCGAATGGCCTTAAGGGCTCTTGGGTCGAGTCAGAGTAGTAAGCGAGGAGACAATAACAAGTACTAGGGACCGAAGGCAGTAGCAATGGAATGAGTCACGATGGCTAAGCGAAGGTAAAATGATGGTAGCTAGCGGAGAAGTTTTATGGAAGGGTAGGTAGGTAGTCCGAGGGCATAAGAAGCAGCAAGTGAGATGGGAACAAAGAAAGAAAAAGGGGTAGTGGTAAGTCCGAGGGGCAGATCGTAACATTGACGCCCCCGAAGTGGCAGAACTGTACGCAAGACAAGTCTTCCCACATTATGGCATTCCCCACAAGATTATCTCCGACAGAGACCCCAGATTCGCCGCTAACTTTACTAGGGAACTATGCAAAACGCTTGGAATCAAACAAAACATCTCGTCAGCATACCACCCGCAGACAGACGGACAAAGCGAACGCACCAACCAAAGCCTGGAACAGTACCTGCGAGCATTCTGCGGAAACAACCAAAACGAATGGGCAAAATGGCTACCGATTGCACAGTATACAAAAAACTTGTGGCCGCACGCAACAACGAAGAAAACCCCTTACGACTTGATACTAGGATACACCCCAACCGCACACCAACCAAAAAGAGAAACGGACATACCCACACTTGACAAACGAATCGACCATGTTCGCTCAGCTCGCAGACAAGCCCTAGAAGCCATAAGCAAAGCGCAAGAAGGGCTGATCAAGGCAACAAAGTTCAAAGAGTACAAGGAAGGAGAAAAAGTCTGGCTGGAAGGAACAAACATCAAGAGACCTTATGAATCCCCCAAACTCTCCCCAAGGCGATACGGACCTTTCGAGGTAGTCGCCAAAATATCCCCGGTGGCATACAAACTCCGCCTCCCTGAAACCTGGCAGATCCACGACGTGTTTCACGCATCACTTCTCACGCCTTTCACGGAGACCGAAGAACACGGACGCAATTTTATCGAACCACCACCGGACGAAATAGAAGGCGAAGAAGAATGGGAAGTAGAACAGATCCTCGGAAAGCGACATCACGGCCGAGGAAGAAAATTGCAATATCTCGTAAGATGGAAAGGATACGCCCCAGCGCACGATCAGTGGATTGACAGATCCGACATGAACGCATCAGAGCTCATTGACGCATACGAAACACGACAAATGAAGCGCCCGCCTCGAAGGAGTATAAGAACCCCAAGGAAAGGACAGGCAACAACTATCCGCTTCGCTACTCTCCCTCACTCCAACAAACCACCACTCAAGAACCATTATCGACCTATGTCCCAAGAACGAGATGCCACCCAAACAACCGCCACCAGCCTACCCCCGCCGTGCTCCGCCACGACAAATGACCTCCTTCCCGCAGCCACCATCGTCTTTCAGACCCAACAGGGCGGACACGTGGCGCTCATCCCAGTTGGAGGGACAGTCACTCCCGCCACGACTGAGGTTTCAGCTGCCTCAACAAGTGGAGCGCCGCCGACCCCCTCGCCAGAACCGCTCCCTGTGCCCCCGTGACCGAGACCTTCAAGCCCTTCTCTACGTCCTGGCGCTGACCACCTTAATAGTCACCCTCTCTCTTGGCGTGCAGCTAACCATAGAGATGAGCCGGAAAGACTGCAGAGACTATGGGAGGACAGCCGAAAACTGGGTGAATACCACACCCGACATGGGGAGTTTCCAGCAGACTTCCGAAGAGCCGGATATAGCAAGGCAGCATTCGTCACCGGGAAGCTCGCAGCATTACCAGCCCCGCCGACCACCGTCTTAGACGTCATGTCGTCATATGAAGTGGCTAGGAGATACGACAATCTCCTCGAACAGTACGTCCACCTAGCTCGCATAGCATTAGACGAAGTTGCGCCCGCTCCCTCGCCTCAAGGGGATACCGTCCCGAACTCACCTGTTCCCGAAAAACAGGCAGAATACATCTCGACCGACAATGAGGACGAAGGTCAGACACCAGAAGCCGCCCCTGAAACGAAAGGTAAGGGGCGAGACACCCAAGTAGCAGCGCGCGAGGAGGCCGAAGGGGTGGACACGGAGTTGGGCGACTCCGAAAAAGAAAACGACCCAGACCACCCAGGCGTCGGGTGGATGCGATACGAGGTAGCAAATCCGGAACACTACATTATGTGGATCCCGGCGCCAGGAGAGCTAGGCGACGTCAGGGCAGGCTATATCCGGTACGTCTTCGACGGAGAAGACACCACCCTGGAAGGGACCTTTGGCAAAGGACACCCGACCTATCGGCAGCCACTGCGAGCGCGACGCGCTGACACTCGCCCCAACCTCACTGACAACAAAGAAGTCCGGGACGACCACCTAGCCGCGTTTAACCCAGAGTCCACGATGGCAGAAATCGTCGACCGCTACGTACATCACATGGCGGACCCCGGACTTATCGCAGAAGTCGTCCATTATTGGGCACAGAAAAATTGTCAGGGTACGCTGGCCGCCCGTATAAAAGACCTAACCGAACAACAACAACGCAACGATGATGCGCTGATGACAACGACCCGCTCCCTCATTCACGCCAAAGCCGCCACGCGCCTGATTGAACAAATGTTCGCGGAACCTCCCGCATCCGAAGAACCCCACAAGGCCTACCCCTTCTCCATCCGCGCGGGCCAAGGACCCGCTAATCGCCTTCGACGCCGCCCAGCTCAAACACCCCCCGACAAGCGCTACTCCCCATACTGACACCCACGTCTTGAGAAGCCCATCTTTTGTTACGAGTGCTTCCAAACAACTCCCGACCACTCTCCCATCGACTGCCCCGACTACGGGCATTGCTACTTCTGCGCCAGCACGCAGCACGAATCACTCACCTGCATTGCCCCGCATGTCCGTTGCGAAGAAAAGCAATGCAACGTGCCAGTCTGGCACCAATATCACGGCCTTCAATGTGCCGCCCCCACTGCTGCTCGCCTCGCTCGCCTGGCCCGCGCATGGCCTTCCGAGTTTCTCAAACGATGGGATGAAGACGCGTCCCCAATTACCCGTTCGTCGCTACAGGACTATGAGAGCGACCCCGACGAACTCATGTGGGAATGAGTTGCCCTAGGGAGGGCGTGATGTTACGATCCGCTGGAATGGACCCTGTCTTTTTCTCTTTTTCTCACTATCACATGACTCTTGAACCCGTGACAGACCAGACTCATGACTCATACCGATTGACTCATATATTGCGCAGCACGATTGATACTCAAGTACCTCGTTTCATAGCTATCATCCCTTCGACTAAAACTTACGATTGATGTACCTAACACCTCGTTTCACCGCGTAGACTCATTCGTTAGTGTTCCTCAGACTTGCTTCCTAGTTCCCCTACTTCGCGCACGGACCACGCCTCGTTACTATAAAGAACCTCTACGATAGACAGTTAGGCCTTAAGCCTGACTTAGTTGAACCTGTATCAACACAGCAGTAGTCTTCAGGGATAATACCCAGTTGAACCCTCTCTCCTCTGTACCTAAGTCCGCGTTGTGACTTAGCGTGAACCCGATCCCTTCAGACTACTTGAAGAACCATTTACCTTTGCGAAGGTACGACGAACGACTGACCGTGACACCGACCCCCGGCTGTGTGGGATACTAGATGGAGCACCCGCTAGTAGTCGAATTAGACCGTGGACACACCGCATTTACTTGCATCGTCAGATAGAGCAGCACTAGTGTGCGTCAGGCTCTCGAACCAAGTCTTGGACCGCTATCCAAGCCCGAACCGCTGAGTAGGGAGACCAGCCCCCGAACGTAGAGCGTGCTTAAGCACCCGAATACCAAACCGCCAACGTCTGGCCTTTACGCACCGCAGGGCGTAACAGTAGTCCTCGTTGTTCGTTGTTCACCCGATAGGTCGTCAGGACGAAGTTTTTGGGTGGGATGATGGTTATGTTCTTGTTGTTGTCCTTACCTTGTTCTGCATGCGGTGGTCATGACAGGAAGTCTGCTGCTGCGTGCAATTTGCCTGGGGTGATCTGTATGTTGAACCAATAGTCTTGTAGGAGGGCGTGCCACCGTGCCGTTCTGTGATTGAGGTCTTTGGGTTCTTTCCAGTATGCTAGGTTAGCGTGGTCCGTGACGACTGTGATTGGGAATTTTGTCCATCCCAGGTGCGATCTCCAGTGTTTGAAGGCCTTGACCACTGCTAAAAGCTCTCGTTCGTATATATCATAGTTTTATTCTGCTGCTATGAAGGACGCTGAGTAGTACGCAATAGGGTGAAGGAAGTTTTTGTGGGGGTTTTGTGGGGGTGTGTCACTCTCCTGCAACAATATGGCTCCCATGCCATATGCCGATGCATTCGTATGCACGATAAAGGGCTTGGCGTAATTGGGTTGGGCGAGTACTGGTTTTTGGCACATGAGGGTTTTGAGTAGTTCGAAGGCCATTTTTTGATCTTCTCCCCATGTCCAGGGGGTGGTCTTCTTTGTGAGGTCTAGTAGTGGTTGTGCGATGAACGAGTAGTTTGGGATAAAGTATCTGTAGAATCCAGTGAATCCCAAGAATGCTTGGACGTCCATTACATTGGTCAGTTGGGGCCAGTCGGCAACTCCTTGTGTTTTTGCAGGGTCCATATGTATAGTGCCGTGTTGTAGAACTACTCCTAAGAACTCGATGCGTTGTTGTTCAAAGAGACATTTCTCTGGTTTGAGGTATAGGTCGTGAGCTGCCAGTTTGTCCAGTATCCGGTGTACGCACTTCGCGTGGAATTCGGGGTCATCATGGGTCGCGATGAGGATGTCGTCCATGTAGATGACTAGCCATCCTAGTAGTAGTTCTTCCACAAAGATGGTGTCCATCATCATCTGGAAGGTTGCCAGGGAGTTAGTTAGGCCGAAGAACATTACTGTAGGCTCAAAGAGTCCTTTGTTAGTGATAAAGGCCGCCTTCCATTCATCACCTTGTTTGATCCTGACATTATTGTACCCCCAACATATATCAAACTTTGTAAATAAGGTCTGGGTTCATACTTTATTGATGAGTTGGGGAATGAGGGGTAGTGGATAGTGATTCTGAATCGTCCATTCGTTGATCCTTCGATAGTCTTGTACTGGTCGCAATTTACTGTCCTTCTTTTTAATGAAAAAGAAGGGGGCCGCATATGGGCTCTTTGAGGGTCGGATATAGCCCTTCTGAAGGTGCTCCGTGACGAACTTCTTGAGTTCTTCTTGTTCGAGCTGTGTGAGGGGGTAAATCTTTGATGGAAGGGTACTGGGGGCATTGGGTTTGAGTTTGATGGCGTGGTCCCAGATGTGAGGCTCTGGGAATCGGTGGGAGGCCTCTTCGCTGAAGACCTTATGGTGTCGTCTATAGGCAGTAGGGATGATGGGAATACTTATTGGGGTCTGACGTTCGTGGGGGGTCCATTCCACGCAGGCTATCCATACTGGCGCCGTTTGTTCGTGTGTCTTGGGTTGTGTGCAAGGGAGGAATCGAGCTTTCTCCGCATCCTCGCTTCTTAGCACGATTGGTAGTTGTGCATGGTCGATCCAACCCCTGGCCCAATCGATCTTGGGTTGTTTCGCTGCGAACCAGGGATATCCCAGGATGATTTTGTGTTCTCCAAGGTCCATGAGGAAGAACCTCATCCGCGTGTGTGTGCGTCCCGTTTGTACTTTAAGGTCTGTGTAGAATTGGAGTTGACCTTGCCAGTTTGGGGTGCCGTCTACGTTAAAGATCGGCCTTGGCGTCAGTAGTTGTTTAATGGGGAGGCCTAACCATTTTGCATATCCCAAGTTCATGAAGTTTTCTGTCGCTCCCGAGTCCAAGAGCATGGTGGTTTCAGCCCTCTTTCATGATGAATGTAAGTATGTGCAAACTGTCATTGATTTCCACACTGTCATAAATACACTGTCACTGTTCCTAATCCAGGCTGTACAGATTAGGCAGAGGGAAAATCCGAGTCTCGACTCAGCTCGGACGCTACAGACATCCTCTCGTCGTCTGTGAGGGCCTGGAAGTAGGCTTTAGCACTGGCCACTCGGTCATCTCCCACGATGGAAGGTGTGTTCGAGGGTGGTTCTGGGTCTTCTGGTTGCCAATCAATGAGGTTGGCCTGTCCTCACCTCTGGGGGCAGTCTCTGGCGAAGTGTCTGGGTTGGTTGCATTGGTAACACAGTTGTCGGGCTCAGTTATTATTTGGGGTTTGTGCAGCTCGTCCCCTCGCATTTCTTGGTGCTCTGGTTCAGTCTAAGTCCATTGGAACTGGTTGGTTAGCCAGGAAGGGGGGTGCATTAGAGGAGTTGTATCGCGGGTTGTTCGTCCCTGTTCGCTGATATGTCTGTTGGTGATATTGTTGGTGGTTTCCTTGTTGGAATCTTGGTGTGTCCGCAGGACGACTTCCAGTTCTCTGATTGAAGAAGTTTGGCCATGGCATCGTACCTCAGTTAGAGGGGAACCTTTGGTTTCCAAAGATTTGATCGATGATTTGTTGTGAGCGGAGGCTTTGGATCGCTCGATCTTTGATATCAGAATAGTGGTGCACCAGGGGTGGCTTCAGAACGTCTTCGGCCATGGTTCGTGGCAACCCGGCAATGAAGAACTGGATGGTTTCGGAATTGCCGATGGTGTAATTGGCTTCTCGTGCTAACTTCTCGAAGTCTGCGATGTATTGGTCGATATTGGGCCATGTCATCCTTAATGATTGGAGTTTGACGCGGGGTCATTCTGCTTTCTGCGAATCTTGGAACTGGCGGGCAAACTCGTCAAGAAATTGATCCCATAGATCTGGGACGTCATCTATCAGGGTGAGGGTGTCAAAGAACACCCCCATGTCTTTGGTCCAGGTGGCCACGATTGGTCCTTTGATGAGGGTGAGGGTTAAGGCCAGGCGTTGAATGTACGAGGTCATTGCACACTGGTTCAAGCGAATGTAGGCTTTCAGTTCTTCGATGAAGTCGTCGGCTTGTTCTCTGTTACCATCAAAGATGGCAGGTAACGCCCCCATCAGCTTGTCTGTCGGTTGGGCACCTCCGACTACTGGCTGTTGGGCTGCAGGCAGTGGTCCTCCTGCTGGCGGTCCTCCTGCTGGCAGTCCTCCTGCTGGCGGTCCTCCTGCTGGCAGTCCTCCTCCTGGTGGTCCTCCCACGGCCAGCGTGGGGAATGTTCTCCTCATAACCGTGTTCATCTGGCTTGTCAAGGAGTTCGATGTTCCGGACCCACTTGGTCCTACTGGAGGAGGTGTTACAGGAGCGGGTGGTTGTTGCACCGCTGCTGTGGGTGCTGTTCCCATCAAGGTGGTAGTTATGGTGGCCATATTGGCGATCGTTAGCAACCAGACTTGTGAAACTAGGTCTTCGATATTGGAGTTGTCAGGATTTGGTTGACTCATGTAGTCTGGTCTCTCTGGGCTGTTGTTCAGAGGGTCAGTAGTTGTGCTGTCGGACGATTCTGAGTCACTTGAGTCATTTCGGGAGTGGTCATTGAATGCGAAACCTTCTGGTACTTCTCCACTTGGGTAATTGTGTAAGTCGACCTCTGGATATGGCATTCCCCAATGTGGGCGAGTGACTTCTCGATCTTGATTTAATCGATACCAATGAGATTCTTCGGTTTTCCAGTACACCCAGGTACCTGGTCCATCTTGGTATTGCCCTGTTGGGAAATAAGTGTGTGCTCCGTATGGTCTGATCTTGGATGCTGGTGCATCTTTCCAGAATACGTGTTTGTTCGGTGGCGGGATGTCTCGCTGGGGTAGCTCCTCTAGATATCGTCAGGCGGCCAATTTTGTAAGAAACTTGAGTCTGATGTCACCGCTACTACAATGGACCCAATAGTCCAAGGGTGAATACGAGGAAGAGCATGAAGGTTATGATGAGGAAGGCAAGCATGCACCCGTATGTCTTCCGGGAGTGGAGCGATAAGTCGAACCAAGGGCAACGAAGTACGCCCAACTTCGACTTGTAGCGAGAACAACCTGATATTGAGACAGAAGACTCAAGTTAGAGTCTTAGTAACTAGGTACAACGCTATAAATACTACAGTGGGGAGGCTATTCCCATAAAGCCTTATATGAACGGTAGCTACGATCAATCAGAGGCACGGCGTAATCAGACAGCTAGCGATAGATCAGGACATCAAGCCCTGGTAAGGTACAATCTCACTTGTACGGATCAAACATGATACGGGACGGAACATACAATGGGACATAGCCGGTTCATGAACTTACCGCGGTCCAGCAGATGCCAACCCATCTGCTCTCGCGTGCCGGTGACAATACATGGAAAAGATGGTGAGTTTCCATAGTATTGTTGGCTACTCCCAATTGATTGCTTACCCAGGTCACCAGATAGCACAAGTTTGTGTCATCTTCCAAATCCCAAAGAGAGTTCTTTCCCATGTCTTCCTATCTTCGACAGTCTCCTTACCTGAGCACCTTGCATATGTCAATTGGTTCTCATATGTCTCTAGAACATGCGATAGCAACCATGGGATATATCGAGTTTCATGTCTATTGCAGAATGGCTGGTGGCAGGCAAGTGTTATACCTGTGGATTCTATCTTTTCTAGTGTTCACTTGTTCCCCTGGTTCGGACAAAACAACTTTCATGAGTCAAATAGTTTTACTGTCCTGGAGAACTGTAATAACTTCTATGTAAACCCGTTCAGCGATGTTGATAGCTACTTGAGGTTTTCATGAGTAATTACCAGTAAATTACCAATATATTATTGTGACCCGAGCGCTTGTGGCAATAGTGATGATTATATGAATTATTAAAAAATTATCGCTCGCTAGCACCCCACCTTTTGCCCGATGATGATGCTGGACCTTTGTTACTCTCATGTTTGCATCCTCTCAGGCTGGAGCTCAGCAGGTCCTCTCTCTTTTATCAGTTGTTTGCCATCACTTTGCTTGTCATCCTCTATTCTTCGTCACCATGGAACTTGTCTCTCAGGCCTGATACTTTTTTCACATTTCCTGCTTCTCATCTGAGTCTATTCCTACTTACTCACACAGAGAAAACTATCCGCTCATGTAGGCTGTACAACATGGCACTTCCCCGACTATAGAAACTGTCATCCGCAATAAAGTACGGTTTTCTTGTCTGAGCCAAGTCATGTTATGGTGAGGGGTGTCCGTGAGGAGGAGTGGCCTACATAATCACTTTCATGAGAAAGGCTCACTCTGTCTGGCATACAAAGGCCTCATTTCAATCTCAGTTTTCGATTTTGGATTTTTTCTCGACATAAACAGGTCCTGCAAAGCTCAGGCCCTGTGGGCATTAGGAAAATATCCACTAGCTTTTGGACTTTTGAAAAAAAAAAAGATGTACTTCAGTTGTCTCCTGAAAATAATTAAACTTTTTTGAGCCCTTTTGAGCTTTTCAACTTCAAGTTGGCTCTCAGCCTGCCTTAAAGATCACATGGACCAAGATATAGTGAGTCAACCCATGATACATATATTCAATTTTTTTTTCCATGGGGTTGGCAGCAGTGACATGTCCCAGCCATCAAAGGCAAGACACCCAGTTCCAAACCTCGGGACCTTTCTTTTCGTTGGGCTTTTTTTTGCCTCTTGCGTCCTCGAGGGGTATGAGTGCCAGTCCCCCAGCAACTCATCAGAACTCCCTGGGCATCTGGACTTGTTGCCACCAGCCCTATCTACTACTACTAGTACAGTATGTATGCTTACACAAGTCACACTTTTTCCAACCCACTTCGAGACTGATCCCCTGTGACTGGCATGCATAGCATGGGTCGACGAGAGGGTGACCAAGGTGGGGATGCGAGTACAGTACACGAGTCTCTTTCCGACCCCCCTTGACACTGGTCCCCCACGACGTGCACATATGTATTGCGTCGATGAGGGGGTGACCAAGGAGAGGATGCGAACCAAAGTGGGTCAGTACAGTACACACATCAAAGTGCCTTTCCGACCGTCCTCGATGGAGTACCCCCTCACGAGCAGTCCTTCGACCCATAGCAACAACTTGCGTGCACACAAGGTGCGCACAACAAGCACACATGTTCAAAGTGTCTCAATGAGGGAGGGTCGAGGGGAGGAGGTGAGGTGCACTCTATTGCTCTCACAAGACCAATGTCTCTGTGTGGCTTACACGTAGCTCCAGTAGAATACTGACTGCTACCCAGATCCACGACGGAAGATGCAGCTCGAAGGGAGGAGGCGATCTGGACAGAACGAGAGCGGTGTGCTACCTTCATCAGTAAATTAGGAAAATTCTGATAAGGCAGTGTGACACTCACAAGTTAATGGCAGCTGGTAATAGCTTACAAGCCTGTACCAGGTGTTACGAGGCCTCATGCAGCCCTCACACCCCACTGGCGAGCTTATGAAATACTGATAAGATAATCATCGGCTCGTTTGCTCCGCATGAGGTTCATGCCAGGTCATGCCAAACTCATTCCTTGATATCAGACTAATACCAGGATATACCTATTTCTCGAGGTCTTCATCAGGTTGTGACAGAACTGTGGGCTATCATAAGGTTGGGGCCATGCCATAATCAACTTATAAGGCCTCAGGCCTCAAGTATCATGCGGCGTGCTCACTTCTCAGGCTCCCCGGTGAGTCACTCAGGCTGATATTCCACTACTGAAAACCCATGTATCCATCGCTATCGCTGGTACTACCACCCCTATCACTATCCTGGTCATTGCCTTCCAAGTCATTATCAGTAATACTCTCAACATTATTGCATCCTGCGGCACCACTGGCAGCATGCTTGATTGCATTTCACTTCTCCCACAGATACTCCACAACCTCCTTGAGCACCACGTTGAGTGCCTTCTCATGTTCTGTGTCCTCACACACCTTGGGGGTGTTGTGCTCTGCAAGGGGCAGACCAGCAGTTTTGCTCCTGTTTGTATTAGTGCTGGGCCATCATGATGGTGGAAATGCGAGAGGACGAAGCATTCTATGAGAGGGAGGAGCCAACTGAGGTGGCAGAAAAGGGGGAAGACGACTTGCGACTTGACTTGTGAATTTGGTCCTTGGTTCATCCTGAATGGTCTTGTTTATGGCAAAGGGTCTTACACAAACTGCTATCATGGTTTAGTGGTTATGTTGCATGAGTTTATGTAATCCAGACCAGACCTGAGGTTGTGGGTTCAAATCACGCTTGAGACACGAATCACACTTGAGACACACTGGAAATACCACCCCTGCCTGAAATGCTGCATGATCTGAGGAGAGGATGTCTGAAATTGTCTGAAATGCTTGATCATTGTGTGATATAGCTCTCCATTATAATTAGAAAGAACCTTATCATTCAATTATGAGTTCAATACAGTATCATCTTGGCTTGCAACCTCTTCCTCAGACTGAGAGGACCTTGACAACAGACTAGGAGATGGTGTTGGTCTCATACATCAAATGTAAAGATTGTGGTCGATACATCCTTTTGAATGTATGACCACACCTGACTCATGACTCAGGATCAGGTTGCACTGGTATCTTGAATCAACTATCAGATTGTGATGTACTCATATGCTCAAAATCTGGTGGTATCAAGTCGTGAGTTCAGACATACAAACTTGAGGAGATATATGACTAATACAATCTGAAGACTAAATTACACTACTCATGACAACTCAAACCGGATTATATTAACTCATGAGCCCTTGCAAGATTTTCCATCATTTGCTGATGTTATATACATCTCCAGGGGCCCCAAATGGCTACCATCGCTGTCTCGGCTGATAGTCTTGCAAACATCGGCGGTCAAACTGGAATCCATGTAATGGAACATCAGGAAAATAGGCAAAAACTTTTTGACTTGTGAACTTGTGTTAAAAAAAGAGGGTTTTATTGTACCTCTCTCCTGAAAATTAGTTTGCCAATCAACTTTTTTTGGACTGCAGGTTCCTTTTCGCCTTTTCTACCTTTTTGACCTTTATTGACCTTTTTTCCTCGGTCGAGCTGGTATAAGTGAAAAAAAGTTTTATGCAGAAATGCTGATGAAGCCGTAACGAGTACGCGCTCTCTTGACGGAACGACTCGGAGAGGGGGGAGTTTATCATCTAGGGTGCAGGGGGTTACTAATGCTCGAAGTTCTTGTAGGGCACTATTGTCGTTGTGCGTCTTGAAAAAAAAAAAGAAAAGAAAAGAAAAGGACGTTAATTTCTCGAGAAACGCAGAGTAGGGTGATAGCATTCGCTGCATTCCAGTCGGCATCGCGAACGTGACGCCTAGTGGACATTGATCATTGGATTCCTGACGACGGAAGTCAAACCTCTCGGAAAGAGGGAGAAATCGAGATGGCATGCGTTCCCTTGCCAGGCTGATCGCTGGTCTATTCAACGGCGGCGACTTTTTGACTCGTTCGGACTCGTACAAATCCAAAACTAGTTCTGCGCGAGTTGTTTGATGAGGCCGCTGCAACTCAGTGAATGTGAATCCTAAACACGATACTCCACTACGAACTTTCCCCCCACTGGTATCCCTTTCCTCTTCGCCACAGCCATCTTCATCAATGGCCTCCACAGATGCTCCCTCTCCCCCTCGGGCGCAGGTGCCCCCTTTCTTACGGGCATATCCATGCACGCTCTTTCCCTCTGCATTCCGGGCGTAGTCCTTAACAAGTTCTACCTCGTCCGCTTCACTGCCACACGCACCGGTCAACCGCGCAAGGCCTCTCTCGACTACGGGCACGACCATGCCGTGGCGGTTGTTCTCCAACTCTTCCAGCGCACTCGTCACGGCTCTTGCCCGGGGAGCACTCCGCGCCCCAGGGTTCGAATCACAGAGGCGCTCTTTGGCGTACGTAGTGTGCCATGTGCTGACGAGATGTGATGTCCGCTCGACGTGGGAATAGCTCAAGGGTGGAGTCGGGCGCTCATCTTCGTTGTCATTGGGTATGTTTACATCCATTTCCTACAATATCCCTTTCCGACATCCATCCATGATCATTGTAACTGACACCATCACATTTTCCTTTCGATGCCTCCTCGCAGAGACACTTTGCATGTTGCATGGGCGATACCCTCGCATCTGAACTCGGCATCCTGTTCAGCACCTCGCCCATCCTCTTCACGACTCTCCAAATCGTGTCCCTGGGCACGAACAGCGCCCTCTCATTCCTTGGAATGACCGATTCCATCGGTGGTGGCATGGCGATGAACTGGACAATGTGGGCCGCGCTGTCTGTGGAAAACGCTGCACGTCGCGATCAGACCGGCGATCAGTTCTCACTTTTGCTTGTTGGATGGGGTGCAGTCGCTGGCGGGATGGCTCCTTCGTGCGTGTTCGGTTCTTTCTGATTGTCAAACTTTGAGCATGACGTTATTGACGCCTTTCGATTTGGGGTGCTTGGTTACCGACACAGGTTAATTCACTTCTGGGCGTCACATTACAGCGGATGCAATATCTCAACGCGAGTTGGCGCCGCAAGACGAGTCCGATATCGAACTCGTGAGCGGTTTGGACATGCTCTCAGATAATAACATGCGCACATTGACATCGATCTGTCGTTTGCTCTGTGCTCGTTCGACTTTGTTCCTTGCTACTAGGTCAGCATCATGTCTTCAACATTGACGGCAATCATCCTCGGTTACCTCGCCTATCTCTGGAATGACGACCTACTTGTACGACTAGTGGCTTTCTCGCATCCTTTCGACGTTTGTTCACCATCTCACCACGGCTGGCTAGCATCGTATAGCCTTGGAAAATGGACATAAAGGAGCTACTGCTTCGCTCTCTCTTATGGTTTGTTTCTCGCAATCACATGCGTAGAATGTTTCTCCACACTCTGATCAGTATGAGCCCGGACCAGCTCAGACTCTGAGATGACTTGAACAACCCGAGTTCGGTTTTGCTTCCGACCTCATCGTCTAACCCTGTTCTTCTACTTCCGAGTCGTTCGGGCCTGGACCGAATGTGCATTTTTTGTGACTTAACCTTCGTCTGTAAAAGTTTTGCGGCCTCTTACCTTCGGCCGCCGACCGGCTCATTTACGTCCACACGCAGATCTGGTAAGCGAGCACCCCTAATACGTCGCGCAGATCAACGCGAGAACTTCCTGTCTGACGAAGGTGGTGTCGAATATACGTCCTTTCATCGCTATGATCATGATCGAAGGCGCCGAGTCAGGGAACGGGATCTCTCACCAGCAGCCACACCACTTTGCTCTGGAGACCTCAGCATCATTACTTTTGTGGTGTGACTAATTAGTTTCCAGGTACTTTGGGATTGCCTACTTGGACTCTTGGGGGAACCAGGCCTACACGGCCTTCCCCCCTCCAATCAAATACGAAAAACTAAAGAAACATTTCTATCTAATTGGAATTCGATTTTGTGCGCAAATGCATCCGTTGCCCGATCGCCGCCGGACTGTGACTGTTCACAGGCACGGAGCGGAAGCACTTCTTCTGCGAATCGGGTACGAGCATGTCCCCGTTACCCCGTTCACGCATTATCTCGCAGAGAAGGACCTCTGGGAGCGCGTGCGCTACCCGCGACCCCTCACAATTTTGGTATGCGTTTCGTGGCTCGATTACTCGTGGGCTATCACTGATGTCTTTGTTTGTCTTGTTTAGCTTACGTTGGGCTACTCGTGCCTGCCGATGTGGGATCAGGCGGTAGATAGGCGTCTACGTTGACGACGATGGGCCATTGTTGTGTTTGCGTTCTCTCAGGCTTGAGCTTAGCGGGCCCTCTCTCTTTTACTTTTATCGGTTGCTTGCATCATCTCGCTTGCCGTTCTCTATTCTTCGTCATTATGCAACTCGTCTCTCTCAGCTATGTTAATTATTTTCGCAGTGCCTGCTTCTCGTCCGAGTGGATCCTCTTGTCTGAGCCAAGTCATGTGTGGCGGAATTGGCACCGCCTGAGGCCGAGGGGAGCGAGGGGGAGGACTACGGCACAGTAACTGGGTACAGTACTGAGACTGAGTACTGAGTACTGAATGTGGAACACCCCCCGGGCCGCGGCCGAGCCTTTGGACTTGCCTGATTTTTGGACCCCCTTCGCGGGGCACTTCTTGTTTCGTTCCATCCTATTTCATGTGATTGATGCTTTATTTTACTGTCAGAATACAAACTTCGGGCAGCGCTAGAAACCAGACGCGAGCAGCCCGAAGACAGCCCGAGATTCGAGTAGTACAGATAAAAGGAACGCCTTGTATAGCTTACAAAAGGTGTCTCACAAAGTGTGAAAATTGCTCAGTGATGTAGTACGAAATATTTACTGTGCGAGTGACATAAAAACAGGCTCTCTAGGAGCCCGCAATACAATTCGCATTCTTTTTTTCTTTTCTCCCCTTGTCCTCATACCCTAACTTGGGTCCGATCCGATCCAGCCCGCTTTCCGCCTTCGCCCGCGTTGCTTCTTTCGACTCCCAACCCCCCCGTTCTAAAACCTCATACGCTGCCAAGGCGGCCACCCCACAATGTCCTAGCGTGCCTTGTTGCTCCAGTAGCTACTGTAGACAGTTTCTGTACAAGCGTAGATGAACTCTAATGTGTGACGACTTGGTGTAGTTTACTAGCAAGTACTAGTAGCTATGTATTTGAGGGCAATGATTGCAGTTGGGCACCTCGGCTACCGTGAAGCAGGCACGATTCTGAGATCTGTTCATGCTACACTCCGCTGTTAGATGTTCAACACGTATCCAACAAGATATTTGAAAGCGATGCAATGTTACTGTAACTCTAAAACTTGAATTCCTGAACTTCATCGTGATAGGGCTTCTGCGCGACGTCGCACAACGACTGTGATGTGTGTACGTATCACACAAATTGCGTTTGCTGGCCTCAAAACCCCACGTTTCTCAGTAATCCCACAGCTGGAGGCCCACATGTCTCGAGGAGGTTCCTTGGTGAACGCTCACAAGGGCCCAGAAGCCGCATAGCCGTTCAGCTAAGCCCATTCTTCAGCCGAGCCGACCTGCTGAATGACTTGTAGAGCCGTAGCCTCTCAGTCTGGGCCTTAGGTTACCTCTTGGGCTGGGCTGCGTGATAATTAACCCCGAGCCCGAGTGACCCGGGGTCGGGGATCTTGGGCCGGGGACACGCTTGAGGAGTTGCCTCCTCGTCCCGTCTTTTTCCCCATATTTGTATGTATCTTCCCCGATACTGGAAGGAGTCCCATTCTACGGTTACACTTAACCGTGGCGTGCTGCGTATCTCGCGTACCCCCCTGCGATGTTTGCACACAAGGAGACACCGAGCCCGAGGACGCCGGATAGCGTGGAACTTGAAGGTGCCACAGGAACATACATCAATCAAAATCCGCGGTACTGTATTGTAGTGCGATTTGTGCACTGTCTACTCTGTTGCATCACACATTATTGCTCTTGCTCGCTCTCATGGTAATTACCACTCATGAAACTGCCAAATCAGGTCAACGATCCGTTGGCTTTCGGCTCGGAGGGCGCGGCTCGTGCGTGGCTCAGCTCAGCTCGATGACCACTCTAAGAGCCGAAATGTTGGCTCGGCTCGGCTTCATTTCAGCTCGGCTCATGAATAAGCCTCTTTTTAGCCGAGCCGTGGCAAGACTAGTCGCGAGTCAATCAATATTTTGATCGCCAAATCGGACATGCAGTCTTGAGGCGATATGCGACTAGTACAATCTGAAGAAGACTAAATTACACCGCCCGTGACAACTCAAACCGGATTATATTAACTCACGAGCCCTCGCGAGATTTTCCATCATTAGCTGATGAAGGTCATCGTTGAGGAGCTTGGCGACGACGATGCGTATGTGTACGACGCGGCGCGTCAAACCCTCTTCATCTTGCCTGCGGCGCAGACAGGCGAGTCAGGGAATGGCCAGGTGGGTGTGCACAAGGTGAGAGTGCGGTTTGAGCCGGCGGTAGTAGGCGGGGAACTCGCGAACGGTCTTTGGAGCGACTTTGGGGCTCCTGTTGCCGTCATGTCGGTGGTTTTGCTTGCACTCATTACTTACTTTGTCCTAGAGCGCATATAGATTGGCTATGGAGTATGAACAATCTTTTTGTTTGTTTGTTTGTTTTTCGCGTAGAAGAAAGTATCATAGTGAGGCCCTCAATGAGGTTCTGACTGCGGAAATCAATGAGTTGAGCACTATCTGATGTTCTCTAGCCTTCCGAGCACAGGTCTGAGTCGGAGGCCATTGAAAGGTCGCCTCGTACTAGCGCGAGATGCTGTCGCCAGTAAAAACTGGACTCCGAACCTGAACGCGGTCTCAGTTATGAGTGAGCGATTGTAGGGCCATGGCATTGCTACCTTCAATTCTCCTTCACACCGCCTCGATGCGTCCGGGTTACCCGGATGTGTTTTGGCATTGCGGGCGCCTACATCTCGTCGGCTGCATGGCTTGTTCCATTCGAATTTGCCTCGTTAGAGTGCTGTGTGGATGATTGCGCTTGCGAGCGGACATTCGAAATATACAGGCCCCGGTCTTTTGTTCCGTTGGACATCCTACATTTTTGAACGATGAACCGCTTCAATCTCACCCGAGTTGGCGGTCCGCCTTACGGCCAGCCCGTATATAAGTCGAAGTTATGCCAGCAGTGAATCCCCATCACCTGCTCACCTTCTCACCTTTTGACTTCTCTCGGCATTAGTTGGTGAGTCTGAGTCCCTTCAAAGACTCACTTTCACCCGTTCCGCCCTCGCACTAACTACTCATGGCCGCCCAAACACTTTTTTTACACGCTTCAAGCTTCAATACTCACGACCAACCATTCCAATAAATCGTATTGATTTATACTTACAATGCACTCCTCTTACGTCGCCTTCCTTCTTCTTGCCGCCTCTGCTGCTGCCCCTGCCCTCACTGCACCCACTCCGTGAGTCATTTGTTTCTCGATTATGATGACTGTAGCTGACCTCTAGCTGGTTCTTGCCCGTGTGATCCTAGCGAGAAATTTGCTCGTTTCGGTGATATCTCCTTGCGCTCTGAGGGTGCCCGTGCTCCATTGGGCGTAGAGAACCTCAACCGTGCTGGGCTTGTCGTTCGCGGTATTATTGATTTCCTAAACGAGGATTCTGCACAAGAGACGCTGACACGGAATGCAGGTGCCGGATCCGAGGGGGCTCAAATTTTGAACTCTCGCTTCAACACCTGTCTCGGCGATCCCACCGGATGCGCAGGTCAGACTTAGCCCAGCGAGAAATCGGGTTAAGAGATCGAATGAAAACAAAGAGATCGAATGAAAACAAAGAGATCGAATGAAAACAAACAAACTCAAAAATGATAACGAATTAGAATTGATATTTATTTATTTAGTGATCTGATTTGATTTGATCAAATGGAGAAGAAATCAGGACGGTACCGCATCTTTGGCCCCTACGAGGCTGGCTCGCTTATCTCACGGTATCGTACGGGCTGATTGTATCTCTATGATATTCCTCTAAGTCGTGTCTTCAATATCTACCCCAATTGTCTCCAACGTTTAAAAGCCCGGTTGAGTTCGGTCTTTTGCCCACTTTAGGTACAACCGGGACTGCAACCAGTTGCACCCGGAGCCGATTTTTCAATGACCGGACCGGGACCTCCCCCAACCTGTTGCAGTCGGTTGCACCTCAGCAGACTCAACCGGCCCATTTGAATCCAAGTTTTTTATTTTCGAGGTACTACTGTAGTATATAAATGTCAATTTTCTATCTAACTGGCCCCCTAAATGTTGTGGGGCAGGCGTGCATCCGTTGGGCGTGGACATGTGGACGGGAGCAGGCAGGAGTGCGTGTGTGCCAGGCGGGAAGGTGGGCAGACCCTCCTAAATCCTGCACAAAACACACATAATGTGCGGAGGCGTGTGGGTGTGTCGGCGTGTCTGTCGCATCGTGATCGCCATTGATGTTGCTGCTATCGCCGTTGCTGTGCTACTGCCACCGCTGTCACAATTGACGTCGCTGTTGCTGGGCGGGCGTGCGTGACGGTCGCACGGTCGCTATTGTTGCTGTCGTCGCTATCGCCGCTCGTGAAGCAGACGCGCGGTCAGACGGGTGGGCGTGCGGGCAGGCACATAAGATGGCGTGTTGACAGGCGTGCCAGCTGCACGGGCAAGGCGCGCGGGCGTGCGGGCTGGCGTGCGGGCTGGCATACCAGGCTGATATACCAGCCTTGATGGCTTCGGCGTGCCACGTGGGCGGCCGGGCGGTCGAGCGAAGCAGCGGGAAAGCAGGGGGCCACGCGGGCGGCCGGGCGGACGGTCGAGACGCAGGCGGGCAGTCGAGGCGGCGAGAGGGTGGGAGTGAGGGTGAGAGGATTCTCGTCCTCGATCTCCCGCGCGATCCGTGCTCGCGTTCTCTGGCGTAAAACCAAGGTAGACGGCTTCGTCGTGGAGGGCGAGGAATGCTTCAAGCCGTGCCGGGCGGCTGGTGTGCACGCTGATCAACTAGCCCATGCTACAATACATAAGGGTGACGGAGTTGAAAGAGCAGGAGAGCGGGCACGTACATATCAGAAAATTAGTTCTGCGAAGGCAGAGAGCAGCTCTTCTCTCGAAGACTTGAGCGGAACGCATTGTGTCACAAACCAGCCGGTTTGGAGGATGACGACACCTTTTGATATGGCATTTGCTTTGCTCTTGTCGTCGATTTCTGCCTTGGAGATCCTTGGGAAATCGCCATTTCCCGTCAGAGAATACGACTCTAGCTCGTCTGGCAACAGCCTTGGATGGGCTGGTTTCCCTTGTATTCCATGAAACCACCCATAATCGCGAAGAATCCGTGAGTGAGTGTCCATACGTCCCCTGGATTTAATGGTCACTAGTGGTTTTCAACCTTGTTGTTTATGACACACCTTTATGTTCTTCTGCTAACTTAGCGGCGGCCCGTCGTTGTCTCAGAGCCCATGAAACGATTGCTTCTGGAGCGATAAGAGCGAGAATCATGAGACCCGCACGTCGCCAGGCGATTCCTGGCCATCTCTCGTCCGGACTTGGGATGTTCGGGTGCATGGATACCCAGGTGCATAAGAGGATAGTGAGGATGCAACTGCGTATGATGTCACCGAGGGACCTGCACCCATTAGGATCGTCGCAGGAGGGCCCGGGGGCTTGAAGATTTTCGAGAGAGATAGCTGGTGGTGATTGAAGGTCAAGAGGGGATGCGCGGGTTGCTGCAAGAATTGCAAGAATGAGTATCATGGTGGTCCGGAGGTGAGGGAGATGGAAGAGAATACGAGGAAATGCGTGGAAGATATGACAGCGCTCCCCGTCGTCGTGTCAACGCGGCTGAATGAGATTGGCGCCTATGATCATGGTAGGAACTGGTTTGCTTCCAATGCGATGCGAGCATCGATTTGAACATTTTCAGCAGATGACCGAGCCTGATGAGCCACAGCTCTTGCTCAGCTCGACCCGAGACAGTGGCTGTAGGTGTTTATTCACAGTAAGAATCTTGCGCTGAGCGGGGTGTCACATACGTAAAACTTTCTTTCTTATACCGGCTCACTCGAGCTCGAGCAAGCTTGAACTAGGCAAAAAAGGTGAAAAAAGGTAAAAGCTCGAAAATGAACCTACATTTTATCAAAATTCGGCCTCAAAATTTCAGATGTGAGAACGAACACCCGAGTCGTATTATTGGACTTGACGTTACAGCGCGCGTGTAGAGATTGGGTTGACGTCGTGGTTCAGATACACCTATGGCAAGAAGGTAGCGCACTTTGAGCGATGCGTCTCAGGTGGCTGAAGCCCTGGGTCGGACTTGCTAGCTTGGTCCGGTATGCGTTGCACATAGTATTCTATCACAACTCGCGACAGATAGTAGCTAACAGTATGTCTTATAATAAAAAGAATAGAAAGCATTTCTATTCTGCTTCTATTTACATTCAAGAAATCCCGCTTCATGTCCGCTGGTGTACCCCATTCAGCAAGTCGCCCGACACCTGCCGACCAAGGTTCTCCACAGCGTGCTGCACGAGCTCCGTAAGCGTGATGCGCGTCATCTCCATGCCGGCCTGCTTGCTCTTGTTCTCGCTCTGTTGGCAGACCGCTGCGGCCCAAAGTGGCGCGCACGGCTGTGGGCGCCAAGGTGCGCAAACGTCACGTAGTGTTAGGCGCGGGCCTGGTGGGGGAGATATTTCCATAGTGCGCAGTGGCCTTCTGGGATGAGCTTGTCCGGGCCTGTGGTGGTGTAGGGGCGAAGGGCGGGTCCGTTGGAGTGAATAGTGTGGGGCAGGTTTACAGTCGTCGGCGTTTCGTTGTATGGATGCAGGAGTATACGGAGAGGGAGCACGATCCCCGTCTGCAGACCTGCCGCGATTCGCCCAATTGGCAGACTTTACTCTCCAGTTTTGTGGCGGTTCTAGCACAGCGACACGCGTTCCGTACCCACGCCCCAGCGCGTAGCTCCTCTATCGCGGTATCAACAACGGGCAAATTGGGTACGCCTGCACCGGGAAACGTCTTGATGACCTGACCGTACAGAAAGAAGGCCGCTACAACTCCGCTAAACCCCGCCCACCAGCGAATCCCTCCAAACACTCCACTACGAACTTTCCCCACACTGGCATCCCTTTCTTCTTCGCCACAGCCATCTCCATCAATGGCCTCCACAGATGCTCCCTCTCCCCCTCGGGCGCAGGTGCCCCCTTTCTTACGGGCATATCCATGGATACTCTTTCCCTCTGCACTCCGGGCATAGTCCTTAACAAGTTCTACCTCCTCGGCTTCACTGCCACACGCACCGGTCAGCCGCGCAAGGCCTCTCTCGACGACGGGCACGACGATGCCGTGGCGGTTGTTCTCCAACTCTTCCAGCGCACTCGTCACGGCTCTTGCCCGGGGAGCACTCCGCGCCCCAGGGTTCGAATCACAGAGGCGCTCTTTGGTACGTAGTATGCCATGTGCTGACGAGATGTGGTGTCCTCTCGACGTGGGAATAGCTCAAGGGTGGAGTCGGGCGCTCATCTTCGTTGTCATTGGGTATGTTTACACCCATGTCCTACAATATCCCTTTCCGACGTCCATCCATGATCATTGTAACTGACACCATCGCATTTTCCTTTCGATGCCTCCTCGCAGAGACACTTTGCATGTTGCATGGGCGATACCCTCGCATCTGAACTCGGCATCCTGTTCAGCACCTCGCCCATCCTCTTCACGACTCTCCAAATCGTGTCCCTGGGCACGAACAGCGCCCTCTCATTCCTTGGAATGACCGATTCCATCGGTGGTGGCATGGCGATGGACTGGACAATGTGGGCCGCGCTGTCTGTGGAAAACGCTGCACGTCGCGATCAGACCGGCGATCAGTTCTCACTTTTGCTTGTTGGATGGGGTGCAGTCGCTGGCGGGATGGCTCCTTCGTGCGTGTTCGGTTCTTTCTGATTGTCAAACTTCGAGCATGACGTTATTGACGCCTTTGGGCTTGGGGTGCTTGGTTACCAACAACACAGGTTGATCCGCTTCTGGGCGTCACATTACAGCGGATGCAATATTCCAACGCGAGTTGGCACCGCAACACGAGTCCGATATCAAAATCGTGAGCGGTTTGGACATGCTCTCAAGTAATAATGTGCGCACGTTGACATCGATCTGTGTTCGCTCTGTGCTCGTTCGACTTTGTTCATTGCTACCAGGTCAGCCTCATGTCTTCAACATTGACGGCAATCATCCTCGGTTACCTCGCCTGATTAGAACGAAGATTCTTCCCGACATCTTCAACTTTCCCCTCCCCTTCCTTTACCTCCCTGTGTATCTGTATATTTCTGGAATGACAACCTACTTGTACGACTAGTGGCTTTCTCGCATCCTTTCGACGTTTGTTCACCATCTCACCACGGCTGGCTAGCATCGTATAGCCTTGGAAAATAGACATAAAGGAGCTACTGCTTCGCTCTCTCTTATGTCTGTTTCTCGCAATCACATGCGTAGAATGTTTCTCCACACTCTGATCAGTATGAGCCCGGACCAGCTCAGACTCTGAGATGACTTGAACAACCCGAGTTCGGTTTTGCTTCCGACCTCATCATCTAACCCTGTTCTTCAGGCTGCTTCCGAGTCGTTCGGGCCTGGACCGAATGTGCATTTTTTGTGGCTTAACCTTCGTCCACTGTAAAAGTTTTGCGGCCTCTTACCTTCGGCCGCCGACCGGCTCATTTACGTCCACACGCAGATCTGGTAAGCGAGCACCCCTAATACGTCGCGCAGATCAACGCGAGAACTTCCTGTCTGACGAAGGTGGTGTCGAATATACGTCCTCTCATCGCTATGATCGTGATCGAAGGCGCCGAGTCAGGGAACGGGATCTCTCACCAGCAGCCACACCACTTTGCTCTGGAGACCTCAGCATCATTACTTTTGTGGTGTGACTAATTAGTTTCCAGGTACTTTGGGATTGCCTACTTGGACTTCTGGGGGAACCAGGCCTACACGGCCTTCCCCCCCCTCCAATCAAATACGAAAACTTAAAGAAACATTTCTATCTAATTGGAATTCGATTTTGTGCGCAAATGCACCCGTTGCCCGATCGCCGCCGGACTGTGACTGTTCACCGGCACGGACCGGAACCACTTCTTCTGCGAATCGGGTACGACCGTGTCCCCGTTACCCCGTTCACGCATTATCTGGCAGAGAAGGACCTCTGGGAGCGCGTGCGCTACCCGCGACCCTCACAATTTTGGTATGCGTTTCGTGGCTCGATTACTCGTGGGCTGTCACTGAGGTCTTTGTTTGTCTTGTTTAGATTACGTTGGGCCACTCGTGCCTGCCGATGTAGGATCAGGCGGTAGATAGGTGTCTACGTTGACGACGATTGGCCATTGTTGTGTTCGCGTTCTCTCAGGCTTGAGCTTAGCGGGCCCTCTCTCTTTGACTGTTATCGGTTGCTTGCATCATCTCGCTTGCCGTTCTCTATTCTTCGTCATTATGCAACTCGTCTCTCTCAGCTATGTTACTTATTTTCGCAGTGCCAGCGTAGAAACCAGAGGCGAGCAGCTCGAAGACAGCCCGAGATTCGAGTAGTACAGATAAAAGGAACACCTCGTATAACTTACAAAAGGTGTGTCACAAAGTGTGAAAATTGCTCAGTGATGTAGTATGAAATATTTACTGTGCGAATGGCATAAAAACAGGCTCTCTAGGAGCCCGCAATACAATTCGCATTCTTTTTTTCTTTTCTCCCGTACCCGTACCCTAATTTCGGTCCGATCCGATCCGGCCCGCTTTCCGCCTTTGCTTCTTTCGACTCCCAACCCCCCCCTCCTAAAATCTCATACGCTGCCAAGGCGGCCACCCCACAATGTCCTAGCGTGCTTTGTTGCTCCAGTAGCTACTGTAGACAGCTTCTGTACAAGCGCAGATGAACTCTAATGTGTGACGACTTAGTGTAGTTTACTAGCAAGTACTAGTAGCTATGTATTTGAGGGCAATGATTGCAGTTGGGCACCTCGGCTACCGTGAAGCAGGCACGATTCTGAAATCTGTCCATGCTACACTCCGCTGTTAGATGTTCAACACGTATCCAACAAGAGATTTGAAAGCGATGCAATGTTACTGTAAGTCTAAATCTCCTGAACTTCATCGTGATAGGCTTTTTTTTTTTTTTTTTTTTTGGAATGAATTTATTGACCACTTGTGAAGTACCCATCCCTCTGTACGACCTCTACCTTGGGCCGGGCTTGGCCCTCATAAGTAAGAAGTATAAAGGAGTAGGAAATGACATGGGACTGCAGAAGTCCCATCTAGGTCTTCCTGGATGAGTTTACAAGTGTATGGTAATGACTAGAGTTTAAAAGTCCGGTTGAGTCCGGTCTTTTGCCCATTTTGGGCACAACCGGGACTGCAACCGGTTGCACCCGGAGCCGAATTCTCAAAGACCGGACCAGGACCTTCCCCAACCCACTGCAACCGGTTGCACCTAAGCAAAAAGACCGGTCCATATCAGTCCCAACCAGTTGATTTGCAACCAGTTGCAACTGCCCAAAGACCGGTTGCAACTGAATAAAAGACCCATTTTGGTTTCACATGTACAAGCTTTTTATTTTCAAGGTGCTAGTATATACATGACAATGTTTTATCTAATGGGCCCTAAATGTTGTGGGGCACCCAGCATGCATCTGTGGTGCGAGCGCGAGCAAAAATGTGGACAGGCATGCCAGCGGGTGTGTGGGAATGTATGCACATGGAGAGATGGGCATGGGTGCGGCGGGTGTGCGGATGTACGGGGTTTGTGTTGAAAATGGTGCCACGCAGGTGGGTGGGTGTGTGGAAGTAGGCGGGCATGTTGGTCACGTCGTAGCTGCTATTGCTGCTGCTGCGTCGCCATCGCGGCTGCCATCGCAGCTACTGCTGTCGCCATCGCGGCTGCCATCGCAGCTACTGCTGTCGCCGTCTACTGCCGCCACCTCCGCCGCCGCAGTTGGCCATCACCGCTATTTCCATGCCATCACATCGCATTGCCATCATTGTTGTTGAGTTGAGTTCTGAGGGGCTTCAGAGGGAAGTCGTCCAAGAGAAGGCTGAGAGCAAGACGCGAGCAGAAGAGGGAAGGGAAGAGGGAGAAAAAGGGGGACGACGCAAATGTGAGTTGGCCCGGTGGCATGGTAAAATGTTCGAAGTCGAGGTTGAAGGTTGGAAGAGGTGGAAAGGTGGGAAGAAGAACTACCACATGGGCTGCCGCAGGATGAGGCGACCGACGAGTGTCACAAAATGGTACATCGCGTCGATGGTCGTGAATACCACTACGCTAGCGGGGGGGCGAAAAAGGTTGCAAGGGCAAAGCGGGGGATTATGCTCAGCATCGGGTCGAAGAGTGTGTTGACTGCCAATGTGTCGAGGGAGGGTCGATGATGGGACCATGGTGTGGGCGATGGCGGCATTGCACGCGCATGTTGATGAGGACGAGCTGTCCAGGAGTGGGCTGCATGCACCTATTTTGAGAAGTCCGAGAGTGAGGGGACGAGCAAGAAGAGAGGAAGGGGAGAAGAAACAAGTCGATGCAAATGCAAGTTGGCATGGTGGTGTGGTGAAGTGATCAAAGTCGAAAATGCGCAGCACGCGATACATTGAGACCGTCTGTAAGAAATATAAGTGCCCATCATTATGTGAGGTTAAGGCTCGCATGCGTACCTCTCAGCCCATCGACGTTGATGCTGGTGAATCCCAGCCGGTGTCCATTTCCGCAGTTCCTGCATTCTGTGTTGGTAAAACAGGGTGGGTGGTGTTGTGGTCCATCAGTAAAGGAACAGGTGGGCTGTTTTCTCTTGTGGGAATGTCCTCTACGGCTCTTAGATGAATTGTGGGCACAGTGCGGTGCACTGGCATGATCTGTAAGGAGGGTGAACACTCAATGTAGTATGGCTTTAAGCCTTGAATGTGTACCCTGTGATCCAAGGACATTGGAGTTGGTGGACCCCGGTTGGTGTCCATCTCCATCTCTCCTACGTTCCGAGTAGACAAAGCAGACCATGTATTATGATCACCCTCAGGACTGCCCTGTGTGACTCTGGGAAGGAGTACCCTCGTGGCGTGATGCGGTGAATTGATTGGGGAGTCGACAACAGGAGACAGTAGAAGGCGACGTCAACAATGTTGTTGCTCAGGCTCAAGCCCGGCTTCTATCGCTCTGCGAGAAGGTCTTTGTCTCCGCTTCCAGGTGTGTTCAGATCATGATATTGTGTTGCCGTCGCATTGTGGCTGCCATCGCGACTATTGCTGTCGCTGTCTACTGCCGCTGTGGTGTCCAATTGTACTCGGATAGGGTGTGCAGGTGGCCATGCAGACGGGCAGGTATGTGGCATGCGGGCAGGCGGGCAAGGTGGCCAGCAGGCGGGTTGAAACAGGCGGGAGGGCAGGCATCCAAATGAGGCGGGTGTGCAGAGGGCGGGTGACTGCACCTTGACACTACCTGACCACCAGCTCTTCTGACATGGAGAAGTCATTGAAAGTTTCACAGGAGGAGAAAAGCAGGCCCACCTGCAGGCAGTTGGGCAAGTGGAAAGGCACAGGTGGCCAAGGAGGGAGACAGGTGTGGGCAGTGGCAACCGGTTGTCTGGCAACCAGTTGCAGCCAGTCCTAGCCGGTTGTCACGGCTACGGTTTCACCAGCTCACTTAGTAGCAATGAGAGGATAGAATGATAATGAAGACGATTGTGAAGACGATGATAGCGATTGCTACTCCAAACATGGACCTGTCCGTATACCAGGTGTGACTTGAAGATGAGTACGACCCCTACTTAGAGCAAAGGTGGTCAAGGAGGACCCAAGATCGCTTTCACTCTGAGTGGAAAGACGAGGGTCGGCTGCAAAGACGGCTTGTCTTTGACAGTGAGCCCTGAACGGGAAACAACAGTGTATAGCGACGAAAAGACTCGACTTAGCGAGTCCTACTGGTACATGGCACATATAAATAGGTACAGAGGGGGCTATGCTCATAAAGCTGAGACAATGGTACATCAGACTATCACAACGAGCGGCAGTCGGTGCATCAACCCATCACATCAGAACAAAGGCCAGATCAGAAAGTACGTATAAAGGGGAATATCATAATGCCAGTTCTAGAACTTACCCCGGTCCACAGCATACGAGCTAGCTGTCCCAGGAGCTGGTGACATCACCCTCCTTCTAGACGGCAAAGCGACCTCGCTTTATGTTTTTCCCTTTTGGAGGGACTCGGGGGAAGTTCTCGTCATCTCGAAGTACCGCAGGGACCAGGTACTGTTGGCGGGCGAGGCATTTCGATATGCGGGCCAGCTTGAGGCATCCGTGGGTGAGGGCATACTTTTTGTGGAGAAGGGAGAGGTCAGCCTCAATCTGGTCCCGTTGTAGCTCCATTTCTTGAGCCTTGAGATAGGTGTCATGGGCGCGGGTGAGGTCGGCCATGATGCCGTAGTCCTTGAGCTTGATGGCAGCCCGGCGAAGCAATTCGAAGGTCACGGTACGTCCTTCGATGATGGTTTGTACCCAGAGGGGGAGTGGCTTGGGGGTTTCATTGAGGCGAATGTCAGGAGCCACATAGATCTCCAGAGAGTAGGGAGCTTCGGTTGAGAGCTCCTTGCCAGTGAGGCCGTAGGCCTTGGTGTAATCCCCGGAATGCAGTTTGATGAACTTGGCCAGGAGGTAAAGGCCGTCGTCCATGGGGATGTCGAAGTTGGGGATCTTACCGTCATTTCAGATGTACCCCTCGGGAGGCTCGTCGGAGTTCTCGTCACCCACAAGCTCTTCGAGACAGAGGAGCTTCTCACAGAGGTCCCAGACTTCTGTGTTGTGGGCGGACTCGCGCTCTTCAATGGTCCGGAGGAGTCCGGCGGCGATCTGGCACATAGTCTCTTCGGGGATGTGGGTGTTGGCAGCCAGGAGTGAGGCGGTAGAGCATGGCGAGAGGGGAGCTCCGGTGACATGGGGGACGGCATAAGAACTGGTGGATTTGGGAGAGGAAGAGTCGAGGTTTTGGGACATACTGTGCTTGCGCTCAAAGTGGGTGGTGAGGGTCTCGAGATGGAACTGTAGCCAAGGGTTTGGAGGTAATTCGAGGCCTGGTAATCCCCAAAAGACTGGGAGGGTGAAGAGAGGGTCGATTTCAAAGGGGGCCAGTTTGGTGATGAGATGGCTGCGATGTGAACTCCCTTTTTATGAGGGTGTAGTGGGCTGTGCTTATGATATTCCCGGATCAGTTCGTCCGCGAATATTGCCGTTTCTGGTTCCCAGGTGTTATCGCTGTGGGGATATCCCTTCCATTTGATCAAATATTGGAGCTGTCGGCCTCTACCTTTGAACCGGTGATTGATGATGGCCTCCACTTTGTATTCTTCTTCACCTCCGATCAAGTCAGGTGGTGGTCGGCAGAAGTTGGGCCCATGAGCAGGAGTTTCGCGATAGGACAATAAAAGGGAGGCGTGGAACACGTCGTGGATGGCCCAAGACACCAGGAGTTCTAGCTGATACGCCACTGATGAGATCTTTCTGATGATCTTAAAGGGTCCTTGGCATTTCGGGGCTAGCTTGGAAGTCTGGTACGGGAGTTTTAAGTTACTCGCTTCGAGCCATACTTGCTCTCCGACTTGAAACACATCCTTTCGGATCTCTCCTGCACGTGCTGATTGATTGATGGCCACTGTAGCTTGCACCCTTCATTGGAGAAGGTCGTCGATTCGGGCTTCTGCTTCTTGATTGTTCATCCCTAAGACTTGGTTCAGGTACAGGATGGGCCGATATCCCAGCAGGGCCTGATTGGGCGTCATCTTCAGCGTGGAATTGACTCGGTCATTGTGAACCGCTGAGGCGATGGTAAGCCATTTGCTCCAGTCGTTCGGTTGCGTGCTCGTTACCAGGCGGAGATATTGTTTGATCCACTGATTTGTCCGTTCGGCGAGTCCATTGGTTTGGGGGTGGAACGCTGTTGACAGATTCTGTTGGACTCCCAGCTTTGCCGTGAGGGCTCGGCCAAAGTGCGAGGTGAAGCGGGGATCTCGGTTGGTGATGACCTTCCTCGGTAGTCTGAACCATCAGTAGACATTGTCAAGGTACATTTGCACGATGTCAGGACCTGTGACAGTGGTGGAACAGGGGATGAAGGTCGCTGCTTGTGAACAACCATGGTCTACTATGGTGAGGATTGCGTCATGGCCGTGACTCTTGGGTAGGCCCGTGATGAGGTCCATGGCTACACGTTCGAAAGGTTTGGTGTCCGGGGGAGTGTCGATTTTGTAAATGGGGATTCTGGGGCGATGAGTGCGAATTTTGTTTTGTTGGCATTCGCCGCACCCTTTGACATAGTCTGTTATCCATGCGGTCATGCCAGGCCACCAGAAGTCTCTTTTTACTTGGCGGAGGGTTTCGTCTCTACCTGGGTGTCCTGCCATTGGTGTGTCATGGGTGTGGGTCATGATGCGGCGTTTGAGCTCGAGGTCTGGGGGAACGACTAGCCTGCCCAATTGGGTCCATTTATGGACACAGTGTGATTGTTCCTCTTGCATGCAATGAAAGGTTTCCTTCCAGTCATTCATGAGGAGGGGGTGCTGCTTCTGCGACTACCTGATGTTGTCTTCGAGGTCTTGATGGATTGAGTCCAGATCAAAGACTCATATTTGTGATGGCAGTTTGGGGTGTCGCGGAGAAGGTTCGACTGGGGGAGTTCGTGCTAATCCTCGGTGTTCATCGGGGATCTCATAGTGGGAGTCGACAAATAGTGCTTCCGGGAGGACAATCACCTGTTTATTATCTCTTTCACCCTTGTCTTTTAGGGGTGGGCGCGATAGAAAGTCCACTGCCATGTGGGACTTTCCTGGCGTTACTTGGATGTTGAACCAGTAATCTTGGAGGAGGGCATGCCATCGGGCAGTGCACCTGTTTAGGTCTCTTGGTTCTTTCCAGAAGGCGAGGTTTGTGTGGTCGGTGACCACTGTGAAGGGGTGTCGGGTGAACCCTAAGTGTTGTCTCCAGTGCTTGAGCGCTTTGACTACTGCTAGCAGTTCTCATTCATAGATGTCATAATTCCGTTCTGCAGGAATGAGGGTAGCCGAATAGTATGCAATGGGGTGGAGATGGAATTTGAGGGGGCGTTCTGGGTTGGGGTCACCCTCCTGCAAGAGTATGGCTCCCATGCCATATCCTGAGGCATCCGTATGGAGGATGAATGGTTTCATATAGTCGGGTTGAGCGAGTACGGGTCTTCTGCACATGAGGGTTTTTAGGAGTTCGAAGGCGTTCATTTGCACGTCCTCCCAGTGCCATGGAGTGGTCTTTTTTGTGAGGTCTAGCAGCGGGCGTGCGATCTGTGAGTAGTTTGGAATGAAGTACCGGTAGAAGCCTGTAAAGCCTAGGAACGCTCTGACTTTGGTTACGTTGGTCGGTCGTGGCCAGTCGGCGACTCCTTGGGTTTTTGTTGGGTCCATGTGAATTGTGCCATATTGGAGGACTACTCCCAGGAAGTCAACTCGACATTGTTCGAATACACATTTCTCGGGTTTTAGATATAGGTCATGTTCCGCTAGTTTTGTGAGGATGTGATGGACGCATAGTTCGTGGAAGCGGGGGTTGTCGTTGGTCGCAATTAGCATGTCGTCCATGTAGATGACTAGCCATCCCTCTCGCATTTCTTCTGCGAAGATGGCGTCCATCATCATTTGGAAGGTCGCTGGGGAGTTTGTAAGCCTGACAAACATTACTGTTGGTTCGAACAGCCCTTGGTTCGTGATGAAGGCCGCTTTCCATTCGTCCCCTTGTTTTATCCTTACGTTGTTATATCCCCAACGAATGTCGAATTTTGTGAAGAGGGTGCGTGAGCACACCTTGTTGATTAGTTGAGGGATGAGTGGAAGAGGGTAACAGTTTCTGATCATCCATTGGTTGACTTGTCGATAGTCTTGGACGGGGCGGAGCTTCCCATCTTTCTTCTTGATGAAGAAGAAAGGGGCAGCGTAGGGGCTCTTGGATGGACAGATGTAGCCCTTCTTCATGTGTTCTTGCACGAACTTTTTCAACTCTTCTTGTTCGAGTTGAGTGAGGGCATAGACCTTTCCTGGTATGGTGCTTGGGGCGTTGGGCTTGAGTTCGATGGCATGGTCCCAGATCCTTGGTTCCGGGAAGCGTTGCGCAGCCTGTTTGCTAAAGACTTTATGATGATGCTGGTAGCGGGTTGGTATTGGGTTTTGAGCAGCGTCTTGTCGGGGGGGGCCTAGCCATTCGACTTGTGCTATGAAGATTGGGTCTGGTTCTTGTCAGGTTGGCGCGGCAGTTCGAGGAAGGAATTTGGCTCAGGCTGCATCAGGGCTTCGTATGATAATAGGGAGTTGGGAGTGGTTGAGCCATCCTTGGAGCCAGTCAATTTTTGGTTGGACGGCGGCAAACCATGGATACCCTAGGATGAGCTTATGGTCCCCTAGGTTCGTGAGGAAGAACCTCATGTTCGTGCGGTTTGTGCCTGTCTGGACTTGTACATCTGTGAAGAATTCTAGGGAGCCACCTCGGTTAAGAGTGCCGTCCACATTGTAGACTTGTCAGGGATGGCTCAGCCTTTTCATTGGCAGGCCTAGCCACTTTGTGTAATTCAGGTTCATGAAATTTTCAGTCACTCCGGAGTCTACCAGAGCTGTTACGCCCTGTGGTGCGTAAAGGCCAGATGTTGGCGGGTCGGTGTTCTGGTGCTTAAGCATGCTCTATGTTCGGGGGCTGGTCTCCCTACTCAGCAGTTCCTTGCTTGGATAGCGGTCCAAGACTTGATTCGAGAGCCTGACGCACACTAGTGCTGCTCTAATCTGACAATGCGAGTAAATGCGGTGTGTCCACGGTCTAATTCGACTACTAGCGGTACGCCGTCTAGTATCCCACACAGCCGGGGGTCAGTGTCACGTCAGTCGTTCGTCGTACCTGTGCAGAGGTAATAGGTCTTCAAGTAGTCTGACAGGGATTGGTTCACACTGAGTCACAACGCGGACTCAGGTATAGCAAAAAAGGGGGTTCGACTGGGTATTATCCCTGAAGACTACTGCCTTGTTGATACAGGTTCAACTAAGTCAGGCTTAAGGCCTAACTGTCTATCGTAGGGGTCTTTAATAGTAAGGAGGCATGGTCCGTGCGCGAAGTGAGGGGACTACGAGACAAGTCTGGGGAGCACTAATGACGAGTCTACAACGTGAAACGAGGTGTTAGGTACATCAATCATAAGTTTTAAGCGAAGGGGAGATGGACATGAAACGAGGTACTTGAGTATCGATCGTACTGCGCAATATATGAGTCAGTCGGTATGAGTCACAAGTCTTAGTCTGTCACGGGGTCATTGGTTGTGTGCGAACGAAGGAGAATGATGAGGAAGAGAAAGAAAAAAAAAATAGTGGGGTCCTTTTCAGCGGATCGTAACAAGAGCAGTCGCTTCAGCCCTTTTTCTCGATGAGTGTATGTAAGAACGAATCGTCATTGATTTGCACGCTGACATAAATACATCTTTTGAGGTCTGTCTAATCCAGGCTGTACAGATTAGACCGAGTGAAAATCCTGTCATTCTCTCATCCATTCTCCTAAAGAGGAGGACTCTTTGAGGGAGAGAGAGTGGAGCTGTTCCCCCATCCAGGCCACTTTATCTTTCGGTTCTTCAGCGACGGTTTCGTCATCGTTCCAGTCGATGAGACTGGCCTGGGCTTTCCTCTGTGGGCAGTTGTGGGTGAAGTGGCCCAGTTGATTGCACTGGAAGCACAGTTGTGTACGTTGGGGTTGGCGCGGTGAGATTAAATCGCTCGTCCTCGGGCTGAGGGTCCCGCTTTGGTGTGGTCCACGTCCATTGGGACTGGTTGGTTTGCCATCCATGGTGGGGCATTGGTGGAGGTGTACT
The DNA here is from genome assembly GCA_022376545.1 of Russula dissimulans. Lineage (NCBI taxonomy): Eukaryota > Fungi > Basidiomycota > Agaricomycetes > Russulales > Russulaceae > Russula > Russula dissimulans. The sequence goes on from WTXJ01000142.1 coordinate 56,018, forward strand.
GAGGCCTCCCTGATTGGGGTTGCGGGTGCTGTGGGGGTCGCCCTCCTCGAGTCGGGTGATTAAACGGATTGGGATTTGTCCCTCTTGCGGGGAAGGGGGTGCGTCGGGGGCCAAAGATCTGGTCTATGACCTGGCGTGATTTGACACTTTCGATGGCTCTTTCCTTGATGTCTGTGTAGGCGTGAATGAGGGGCGGCTTCATGACATCTTCGGCCACTCCTCGAGGGAGGCCTTGGATGAAGAACTGTTTGGTCTCCGAGTTGCCGATGGTGTATCCGGCTTCTCTGGCCAGTTGTTCAAACTGCGAAATTTATTGGTTGATTTCTGGCCATTTCATGCGCAGAGTTTGAAGCTTTAGTTTGGCCCGTTCTTCTCTTTGAGTATCTTGGAACTGGTGTGCGAATTCATCTAAGAAGGCCGCCCACATGGCCGGGATGTCATCCGCCGCATTGAGGGTGTCAAAGAAGTTGCCGAAGTCTCAGGTCCAGCTGGCGACGAGGGGGCCTTTTATCAAGGTAAGGGCCAGGGCTATCCGTTTGAGGTAGGAGTTCATGCCTCCTATGTTGTTATTGAGGTGGATGTAGGCTTTGAGTTCCTCGATAAAGTCATCCGCTCGTTCGCGATTGCCATCAAATATGGCAGGGAGCGCTCCCATCATTTTTGGGTCGATCGCCGCTTGTCCCACTGCTGGAGGTGGGGGAATTGGAGGTCCGGGCCCTGGTGCTCCTCCTCCTCCACCGCCTCCCCCTCCACCACCACCTCCTCCTGGGGGGCCTCCTGATATTGTTGTGTGTCTCATGGCTGTGTTGAGGTGACTTTGTATGGAGCTGCTGGAGGCAGAGAGGAGTGCAGGTGGGGAGATTGCTTGTGAGGGGGGAACTTGTTGCATAGGGGCAGCCGTTGACATGCCAAGGAGAGTCGTCATGGTGTCTTGGTAGGATGGTGGGGCGATTGATAATGCTTGGACTCGTTTTGCGAGTTGGTCAAGGGTATCAGACCTTGGTCTGGTATCTGGCGCTTCTTGGGAATTTGAGCTTTCGTCGTCCGACATTGATGAGGAGGAGCGATTTCGGGTGTGGTCCTTGAATGCGAAATTGGGTGGCACCTCTCCCAGAGGGTAGTTAAATTCTTCAACTTCGGGGATTGGTTCTCCCCAGTTGGGGTAGGCTTGTCCTTCTCTGTGGCTTAGTATGTCACCAGCACGCGAGAATGGATGGGTTGGCGTCCGTTGGACCATGGTAAGTTCATGAACCAGCTATGCCCCATTGTATGTTCCGTCCCCTACCATGTTTGATCCGTACAAGTGAGATTGTACCTTAGCAAGGCTTGATGCCCTGATCTATTGCTAGCTGTCTGATTACTCCGCGCCTCTGATTGATCGTTGCTATTGCTCATATAAGGCTTTATGGGAATAGCCTCCCCGTTGTAGTATTTATAGTGTTGTACCTAGTTACTAAGACTCTAACTTGAGTCTTCTGTCTCAATACCAGGTCGTTCTCGCTACAAGTCAAAGTCGGGCACACTTCGTCACCCTTGGTTTGACTTATCGCTCCACTCCCAGAAGACGTACGGGTATATGCTGGCCTTCCTCATCGTCATCTTCGCATTATTCCTTGTATTCACTATTGGACTATCGAGTCCACTATAGTAGCGGTGACATCGGACTCAAGTTTCTTACAAAAACGGCCGCCCGACGATATCTAGAGGAGCTACCCCAGCGAGACGTTCTGCCACCAAACAAACATGTATTCTGGAAAGACACACCAGCATCCAAGCTTAGACCATACGGAGCACACGCTTACTTCCCAACAGGACAATACCAAGATGGACCAGGTACCTGGGTGTACTGGAACGCTGAAGATTCTCGTTGGTATCGACTAAACCAAGATCGAGAAGGCACTCGCCCACATTGGGGAACACCATACCCAGAGGTCGACCTACACAACTACTTGAGCGAAGAAATACCAGAAGGCTTCGCGTTCGACAACCACTCCCGAAATGACTCAAGCGGCTCAGAATCGTCTGACAGCACAACCACTGACCCCCTGAATAATAGTCCAGAGAGACCCGACTACGCGAGTCAACCAAACACCGACAATATCGAGGACTTAGTCTCACAAGTCCAATTGCTGACGATCGCCAGTATTGCCACTATCACCACCACCTCGACAGGAACTGCGCCCACCACAGCGACGCAACCACTGCCCGCTCCCCTAACACCTCCCCCAATAGGATCAAGCGGATCCGGAGCATCGAGCTCCCTAACAAGCTGGATGAACACAGTCATGAGAAGAACATTCCCCACGCTGGCAGCAGGAGGACCGCCAGCAGGAGGACCACCAGGAGGAGGACCACCAGGAGGAGGACCACCGGCAGGAGGACCGCCGCCTGCAGCTCAACAACCAGTGGCTGGAGGCGCCCAGCCAACCAACAAATTGATGGGAGCGCTACCCGCCATCTTTGATGGGAACCGAGAATGAGCCGATGATTTCATTGAAGAGTTGAAAGCCTACATTTGCCTGAACCAACGCGCAATGACCTCATACATACAACGCCTGGCCCTAACCCTCACCCTCGTCAAGGGACCAATCGTAGCCGCATGGGCCAAGGACATGGGAGCATTCTTCGACACCCTCACTCCGATAGATGACGTCCCCGATTTATGGGATCAATTCCTTGACGAGTTCGCCCGCCAGTTTCAAGACTCACAGAAAGCAGAGCGAGCCCGCGTCAAACTCCAATCTCTAAGGATGATGTGGCCCAATATTGACCAATACATTGCAGACTTTGAGAAACTCGCACAAGAAGCCAACTACACCATTGGTAACTCTGAGACCATTCAATTCTTCATTGCCAGACTACCACGGACCGTAGCCGAGGACGTTCTAAAGCCACCCCTGGTACACCATTACTCTGACATCAAAGATCGAGCGATTCAGAGCCTCCACTCACATCAAATCATTGACCAGATCTTCGGGAACCGAAGGTTCCCCACCAATCGAGGCATGACACAACGACCAAACTTCTTTAATCAGAGAACCGGAGGCCGCCCTGCGGACACCCCAAGGTTTCAACAGGGAAACTACCAACAGTACCACCAACAGACGAACCAACGAACCGGGACAAACAACCCACGATACAACTCCTCCAATGCGCCTCCCTCCCTGGCAAACCAACCGGTTCCAATGGACTTGGACCGAACCAGAGCGCCAAGAAACGCGAGAGGATGAGCGGCGCAAACCCCGAACAACAATCGAACCCGACAACTATGCTACCAATGCAATCAACCAGGGCATTTCGCTAGAGACTGCCCCCAGAGACGAGGGCAGGCCAACCTCATTGATTGGCAGCCGGAAGACCCGGAGCCACCCTTGAGCACCCCCACTGTCGCAGGAGACGACCGAGTGGCCAGCGCCAAGGCCTACTTCCAGGCCCTCACGGACGACGAGAGGATGTCGGTCGCGTCTGAGCTGAGTTGAGACTCGGATTTTCCCTCTGCCTAATCTGTACAGCCTGGATTAGGAACAGTGACAGTGTATTTATGACAGCGCGGAAATCAATGACAGTTCGCACATACTTACATTCGTCACGAAAGAGGGCTGAAACCACCGCACTCCTGGATTTGGGAGCAACGGAAAACTTTATGAACTTGGGATATGCAAAATGGCTAGGCCTCCCCATCAAACAACTACCGACACCAAGACCGATCTTCAATGTAGATGGCACCCCAAACCGACAAGGCCAACTCCAGTTCTACACGGACCTTAAGGTACAGACAGGATGCACGCACACGCGAATGAGGTTCTTCCTCATGGACCTCGGAGAACACAAAATCATCCTGGGATACCCCTGGTTTGCAGCAAAACAACCCAAGATCGATTGGGCCAGGGGCTGGATCGACCACTCACAACTACCGATCATGCTGAAGAGCGAGGACGCAGAAAAAGCTCGATTTCTCCCTCGCACCCAACCCAAGACCTATGAACAATCAGCGCCGGTATGGATAGCCCGCGTAGATTGGACTCCTCATGAACACAAGGTCCCAACAAACATCCCTGTTATCCCCACTGCTTACAGATGACACCACAAAGTCTTCAGCGAAGAAGCCTCCTACTGATTCCCAGAACCCCGTATATGGGACCACGCCATTGAACTCAAACCCGATGCCCCCAGTACCCTCCCGTCAAAAATTTACCCCCTCACGCAACTCGAACAGGAAGAACTCAAGAAGTTCATCACGGAACACCTCCAGAAAGGCTACATCCGACCCTCGAAGAGTCCATACGCAGCCCCCTTCTTCTTCATCAAAAAGAAAGATGGTAAGCTAAGACTGGTACAGGATTACCGAAGAATCAATGAATGGACGATCCGAAATCGGTACCCACTACCCCTCATTCCCCAACTCATCAATAAAGTACGGACCCAAACCCTATTCACGAAGTTCGACGTACATTGGGGGTATAATAACGTCAGAATCAAACAAGGTGTTGAGTGGAAAGTGGCCTTTATCACTAACAAAGGACTCTTCGAACCAACAGTAATGTTTTTCGGCCTGACTAACTCCCCAGCAACCTTCCACATGATGATGGACGCCATCTTCGCAGAAGAACTACTGCTAGGATGGTTAGTCATCTACATGGACGACATCCTCATCGCGACACACGATGACCCCGAATTCCACGCGAAGTGCGTACATCGCATACTAGACAAGCTGGCAGCCCACGACCTATACCTCAAACCGGAGAAATGCCTTTTTGAACAACGACACATTGAATTCCTAGGAGTAGTCCTACAACACGGCACCATACACATGGACCCCGCAAAAACACAAGGAGTTGCCGACTGGCCTCAACCGACCAATGTAATGGATGTACGAGCGTTCTTAGGATTCACGGGATTCTACAGATACTTCATCCCAAACTATTTGTTTATCGCACGACCACTACTGGACCTTACAAAGAAAGCCACCCCCTGGACATGGGGAGAGGACCAAAAGATGGCCTTCGAACTACTCAAGACCCTCATGTGCCGAAAGCCAGTACTCGCCCAACCCAACTATACCAAACCCTTCGTCATACACACGGATGCATCGGCATATGGCGTGGGAGCCATATTGTTACAAGAGAGTGATGTTCCCCCACAAAACCCCCACAAAAACTTCTTACATCCCATTGCGTACTACTCAGCGTCCTTCATAGCAGCAGAAGGAAACTACGACATATACGAACGAGAACTTCTAGCAGTGGTCAAGGCCTTCAAACACTGGAGATCGCACCTGGGATGGACAAAGTTCCCAATCACAGTCATCACAGACCATGCTAACTTAGTGTACTGGAAAGAACCCAAAGACCTCAACCGCCGGACGGCACGATGGCACGCCCTCCTACAAGATTACTGGTTCCAAGTACAGATCACCCCAGGCAAGTTGCACGCAGCCGCAGACTTCCTATCCTGACCACCACATGCCAAACAAGGCAAGGACGACAACCAGAACATAACCATCATCTCTCCTGAAAACTTTGTCCTAACGACCTACCAAGTAAACAACAAACAATGAGGACTACCCCCACAAGCCGAAGGGTGGAACCTACCATGGGACAAAAGAGAACCACCACTACACGTCCACATCTTTGATTTGGATTCGGTCTACAACTCACTAGAAGAAATTGTCCGCTGGGCACAAAAGGACCACCCCGTCCTCTTACAAGAATGGACCGCCACCTTTGGTATCGAGAAGAAAGAAGAGACCACGCACTTCCCAAGGTGGGAAAAGGACGGCAAATTGGTGGTACCCCCAGACATTCAGCTCAAGCGCAGACTCATGGAGAGTATCCACGATGCCCCAATGGGGGGGCACCTGGGAAGAGATGAGACCATCAAACAGACGAGGAGATGGTTTTGGTGGCCAGGTATGAACAAGTGGCTTGCGGACTACGTCAAGGGCTGCGCAACCTGCCAACAAGCAAAAATCTTCACCCATCGAAGGCGCACACCGGCATACCGGATCTCAACCCCGGAAGATGCAAAACCCTTCCAACAAATCGCCATGGATCTCATCACGGGCCTACCCCCAAATGGACCCCACGACTCCATCCTTACCATCGTCGACCATGGATGCTCCCGAGCCGCACTGTTCCTACCATGTGTGTCAACCATCACAGGTCCAGACATTGCACAGCTATACCTCGACAACGTCTACCAATGGTTCGGACTTCCCATCAAAATGATCTCGGATAGAGACCCTCGTTTCACGTCTCATTTTGGTCGAGCGCTCACGGCCAAACTAGGAGTACAACAGAACCTGTCAATGGCCTTCCACCCCCAGACAGATGGACTAGCTGAGCGGACGAATCAATGGGTTGAACAGTATCTATGCCTTGTTACCGGACTCCAACCCAATGACTGGAGCAAGTGGCTCACGATCGCTACGGCGGTCCACAACGATCGAACCAATTCGACCCTGAACTTGTCCCCAAACGAAGCACTGCTAGGATATCACCCCATCCTATACCCCGTCCAAGTGATAGGAACCAACAACGAGACCGCCGAAGCCCGCATCGATCAGATGGTCCAGAAACAAGCACAAGCGACGAAGGCCATCAATCAAGCCCTGAAACACCCGAGAACGCCGGAAGACCAATTCCGCGTGGGACAGAGCGTGTGGTTGGAAGCCACCAACCTCAAGCTACCCTATCAATCGTCGAAGCTCGCCCCAAAACGCCAGGGACCCTTCAAAGTCATCAAACGGATCTCCCCGGTCGCCTTCAAGCTTGATCTCCCGGTGTCGTGGCGAGTCCACGACGTGTTTCATGCATCCCTGCTAACTCCCTATGTTGAGATGGAACCCCACAGACCCAACTTCTCGTGACCGCCACCCGATCTTATTCAGGGCCAAGAGGAATTCGAGGTAGAGACCATCATCAATCACCGTCACACCGGGCATCAGCGCCAACTCCAATACTTGATCAAGTGGAAAGGTTACCCACACAGTGACAATACGTGGGAGCCCGCAGCAAATGTGCACGCACCCGCATTGCTTAAAAGCTACCACAAGAGTCGACCATTGGCACCAACTACCTCCCGTCGCATCTCCGCTGCTTCACTCTGGACAAGTTCGCCCTCCTATCGCCGTACTCCATCACCTTCAATCGCGTTAGCCACAATCCGTGGCTTAACTTTCACCTCGAGTCCCTTGCCGCTCACTTCGAATGCCTCAACCTCGCCGACGCACCGCTCACTACGCACGCCCGCCACGTCCTCGCTCACACCACCGACCAGTTATTGCAGAGCTTCCTCGACATGGACACCCCTATCACTAACGAATCGTGACCCAGCTCAGCTACCTCGTACCACATGCCGACCATCGGAGGCCCCTCCTACCACGCAGCGACCATCTAGATGGCTGATCCCGTCTCCCCTCGCACCGCGGTCAACGCACTCCTGGCCTTTGACGACGTCCCCCAAGACACCCTCAGAGAACTCATCGCCGGTCTCTGTGCCACCATCTCCAAGCGCAAAGAGGAAACGGCGCGCCACGAGTCCACATTTTGAGGCTGCATTAAGGGCCTGGAGGAGGCCCTCGCCATCCATGAGGAGGCTGTCCGAGATGACGACACAGCACCTGAAGGGTACGTTGCCAATATTCACCACGCCCCCAACTTCGAGATCCCTACGGAAGAAGGGGTCTACCTCAAAGCACGATGGGTCCGCCGTTGCCGCGAAGACCTCTCAAAGGTCGAAGGACTCACTGGACACGAAGTGTTATGGACTTACCTCGATCTACAGGACAAGTCGCATCTCCTGATCATCAAGGTCGTCCTTCCCCTCGTTCTGGCCCAATTCCCATCCCCAAACACGTCTGTATGCACTGGGCCTTCTGCAAGACGCCTGGATGCAGATGGCATGCCTAGACCCCCTATTGTTCTAACAAGTGGCGTTTCACCCGACGTTCTGTGGGACTTACTGGACCTACTATTATTGTGCTTACTGATCCACTGACTGGATGCTTACTGATCGGATGACTGATTGTTCCCATGTTATTGTTCCCAAAGTCCAAAAACGCACTCTATGATATCATAGCTTACTGATAGCTTACTGATACTTAGGAGGAGCTGACAGGCTAGAGAAGACTGCTTACTGATCTTACTCGCTACTTACAAATCCCTAAAGTAGGAGGCTTGTATTTAAACCCTTCGGCGGTTGTAGAGTCGAGCCAAGCTCGACTTAATCAAACATTAGTCTTGCTGACTATCATCTCACCTCTTGGAGTGACCCCTCTCATCGTCTAACCAACTCTCATTCCCCTTGGTTAACCCCAAGGACCCTCGAAGTTTAGTGATTGAACTATATCAATCAGCACTCCAAAACAGGTGAGACGCTACTGCGAACTCTATCAAGAGTCGAGCGTCAGCGATTCTTGACACGAAGGTCCTGGTGAGGGCCCTTATCGCGCTGAAATCTACACCTCCTTCCACCGCCTCCCCTCAGACATCCCCACGGTCTTCCCCACCTGGTTCCTCCAGGTCTTACAGGGACGCTCCTCCACCTACAATGTCCTCCTCGACGCCGCCGCCAAGCTGGATGATTGGGGTATCGCCGCCAACATCTCCCGTTACCGCGCCGACTTCGAAGAGTCGCGCCACATCATCCTCGCCATTGACCGCCTCCAAGCCAAGCACGAACTCCTCGCCGAGTCCCTCAGCGACACTTGCGCCCGCCTCAAAAACTCCAACATCCACAAAAAGCTCTCGGGTCTACAAGGATATGTTCATCCTTTAGAACGCGTCTCCGCTAGCCCGGCTGGTAGTACCCCTCCTGTACGTCGCATGCCTCTCCCCACTGCTCCAAGCCGAGGACATCTTGCCTAGATGAGGGGTGATGTCACCGGCACGCGAGAACGGATGGGTTGGCATCCGTTGGACCACGGTAAGTTCATGAACCGGCTATGCCCCATTGTATGTTCCATCCCCTACCATGTTTGATCCGTACAAGTGAGATTGTACCTTAGCAAGGCTTGATGCCCTGATCTATCACTAGCTGTCTGATTACTCCGCACCTCTGATTGATCGTTGCTATTGCTCGTATAAGGCTTTATGGGAATAGCCTCCCCGTTGTAGTATTTATAGCGTTGTACCTAGTTACTAAGACTCTAACTTGAGTCTTCTGTCTCAATACCAGGTCGTTCTCGCTACAAGTCAAAGTCGGGCGCACTTCGTTGCCCTTGGTTCAACTTATCGCTCCACTCCCGGAAGACGTATGGGTATATGCTGGCCTTCCTCATCATCATCTTCGCATTATTCCTTGTATTCACTATTGGACTATCGAGTCCACTATAGTAGCAGTGACATAGTATGTGCCAACGTTCGTTGGTCGTCTTCCAATAGACGAAGGCTGCTTTGCCTTCTCTGTACTTCCCTGATAGGTAGAATAGGTGCACTCCGTAGTTTCTTCTCAGCGAGGCAGGTGCTTCTCTCCAAAACACGTGAGAGTTGGGCGGCGGGACGTCCTTGTCCGGGTAGTTCTCCAAGAACTCCACTGTCGGGTTGAAGCCTACTTGCAAGGCCATCTTGACTCGAAGTCGAGTCTGATGTCACCGCTACGGTTTCACCAGCTCACTTAGTAGCAATGAGAGGATAGAATGATAATGAAGATGATTGTGAAGACAATGATAGCGATTGCTACTCCAAACATGGACCCATCCGTATACCGGGTGTGACTTGAAGACGAGTACGACCCCTACTTAGAGCAAAGGCAGTCAAGGAGGACCCAAGATTGCTTTCACTCTGAGTGGAAAGACGAGGGTCAGCTGCAAAGACGGCTTGTCTTTGACAGCGAGCCCTGAATGGGAAACAACAGTATATAGCGATGAAAAGACTCGACTTAGCGAGTCCTACTGGTACATGGCACATATAAATAGGTACAGAGGGGGCTATGCTCATAAAGCCGAGACAACGGTACATCAGACTATCACAATGAGCGGCAGTCGGCGCATCAACCCATCACATCAGAACAAAGGCCAGATCAGAAAGTACGTATAAAGGGGAATATCATAACGCTGGTTCTAGAACTTACCCCGGTCCATGGCATACGAGCTAGCCATCCCAGGAGCCGGTGACACCGGTTGACCCCGGTCTGGCAAGTCACCAAAAAGGAAGGCAACTGCAACTGCAACCTTGCCACAACCTTAAGGACTGCAACTGAAGGTCCAGTTGCAATCAGTTGCAATCCAGTTGGGTTGCAGTCCTTTTGCAGTCCTTGCAACTGGACTTTTAAACTCTAGTAATGACCATGTGTAACTGATAGTTAGTGGTGCAATTGAGATCATAGCTATCCTATGACTAGGGGACCATTGTGCTGGTGGGGTCACTGTTCAAAAACATGTGCACTTCTGCCACTCAGCTGATTTACTTCCTGGAACTCCGGGTTGTTGGGGGGGAGAACTTTGGAGGCCTGTTGCATCCTTTGGTTGGGGGGTTGGATGCTGTCGCCACTGGTGGTGTCATTGAGAGAAGAGCTTGAGAGCGCAAGGAGGCAGATGCCACTGGGCGTGTTGGGGTGGGTGTATTGAGAATGATGTTGACGTCTTCTTTGTTGGTTGGGTCACTTGCCTGGGGAGGGGGGGTGTTTGCTTGGGAGAGGGGGGGTTTAGGCGGTTGGGGCTGTTTCCATTTACATACTTTAGCCTGCATGCCGAAAATGTATAGATACCTGTTTTGGAGCAGGGATCTGAGGGCTGACCCATCTGGGTCCTCGAATGCCATAATGAGGGAAGAGGCGGAGCCCGGTTTATATGAGGAGGGGGCACATACCCATGAGGGTTTGTGCATTATGAGGAGGGAGGAATAGGAGGGGTTTGTGGCAAGGAGTGCTTCATGACACTCATCAGGGCTTGATGGGCCTCGATTCCCAGATGCATTGGTGGGGACACCGTGGATGAGGACTTTTGACCAGCACACATTTGGTCTTACAGGAGGGGTGGGTGCGGAAGGGGCTTGCCGGAGGCCCTTGTGGAGTGCTTGTGTGATGTGAGGGGATGCTTCATACAGTATTTTGCTGGGGGTGCTAGGTCCAGTGGTGACTATGAGGTTGCCTTTAGCAGTCCAGCAGACAGCAGCGATATGGACTTTCTGAGAATAAAGGGAGGGCAGCTGAGTGTTTAGGGTGGTGGAGATAAGAGCTGGGCTAGGGCAGTCCTCAGTGGGGATTGAGAGGTGTGACAGCACAACAACCAGACTAGGGTTGAGGGCTTTTGTGCCACATCAGCAAAATGACATGCTGCTAGAATTGCTAGACCAGCACTCCTAGTACATCCCAGTAGCCCAGCCGTCCATATAGGGCCAACAGAATAGATGGAATTTAGCCCACATGAAATAGAGCCAGCTGTCTAGTTTTACATCTACAGACAGATTGGCAACTTGGAACCAGTAGAATTACAGGCCCCGACATCAGTCTGATAACACCAGGTCTGAATACTGGTGATATCTCACTTGTTGGCACTGCAACTGAATGTTTGTCACATTTTTTTCAAATTCCACTTTATTTCAGAAGTTCTTAGGTAAAGAAATCGACATCATGACTACCGCTGCAGTTACCATCACCACTGCCACCATCCCATCCCATCAGTCCCCACTGCCATCGTTACCATTGCATGGGGTGGGTGTGGAGCCTGCAGACAAAACTTGAAGCATAATGAAAAGACAAGAAAAAAAGAATGCAACTCACCATTGCAGCTGGTGCTGGCACGTGGTTGTCACATGGGGGGAAGCGTGAAAAAACACAAAAAAAAGAAAAGTGACATACTGTCACTGCCAGTGCCAGCGCATCACCATCACAGGGGGGAGGTATTATAAAATGACGATTTGTTATTGAGAAACTTGCGCACGGGAGCGCGAATAATGGCATTGAGTCCAAGTGTTCGACTTGGCAATGTGTGAAGCGTGAGGCGATGCTGAGATAAGCAATGAGATAGGCTGGTCTGGATTGAACTGAGATGAACGTATGGGGTCGTGCAGGGGAAAGAGAGCGAATGCGAACTTGATTTTGGGCTCCTTGAGAGCCCATTTTTATGCTAATTTGTCAAGGTTGGCGTACCCCTGATATAAACTTTTGTTGCACAAGTCCGACTTGCCGTTGCAACGCCTTCAAGCACGTGAGTGTTACTTGTTATAGCACAAGCACTAAGCTTCGGTTCTGCTCAGATGTCAACCTGAACGCAACGTAAGAGGGTAGAGGCGAGAAGGTCCACTCTCTTGAAGTGCTTGCTAGACAGGAATATGCGAGTAGAAGTTGATTAAGTCGAGCTTAGAGCTCGCCCTACTCTGCCTACTAGGCTTATATACAGGTTCGGTTTGTAATCGCCTTACAAACCGGTACAGTCGTCGTACTTGTACAGTAATCCAACTAGTAAGCGATCAGTCAGTAATAGTACAGTAGCTAGTTGGATTCATAACCGAACTCGTAAGCAATCAGTCAGAACTAACGGTTGGTTTACTTGGTTTTATGGACAATCAGTCAGCAATCTCAGTCATCACTCAGTCAGCTTTAGTAATTGTACACTGTGGGATACCAGTACCGTATCGAGACCTTGAGACACAGAATCGCGGCCGCGCCGCTCATAGACGTTTCGAAACCAGAGGCAGTTGAATGCCTCGTACATAGTCAGTCCGCAAAAACATCAGCGAGTGAAAACGCAATAAGTCCCCAGTCCTTAACACCATCTCCCCCTTAAGGTCGGTGGTTCCACCCACCGTTTTCACCTACGCCTCCCAGTTATAGTCCTCGTACACGTCGTAGTAGTCGTCCTCCTCCGGATCGAAGTCCGCAACAGTGAGAGAAGAGCGAGGGACGAGTCGGGGCGAGGCAATGGGACACCTTGGGGTAGGCATGGGTATAGACGCACCCATGGTCGAAATGGACGAGCCCGCAGTTGACGTGGACGCCACTGGTGGGCGGCGTGGAGTGGAAGTCGCCACTAGGCGACGGATGGTCGGGGGTTGACGTGGTCGACTGCGGTCTTCTCGGGGGTCCGGCATTCGCGGCGCGGGCGGAATGGGCGTCCTCCACAACTCGTAGAGGGGTGCCACATCGTACTCCGCGAACTGTTCCCGCGCTCGGTAAATGGGGATGCTGTTTTCCCTCGCGATGAAGTTGATGTGGGGCCACATGCGCGGATATCCATCGTGCGATTGGACCCCTGGCGTGAGTGCCCGCTGCAAATTAGCATTTAGCGGCGGGTCTTGTTGCGCGCCTTGCGCGCCTCTCCCTCGCCCTCTCCTCCTTGCTCTCCGATTACCTCCCCGAGTCTCTTCAGGGCTAGATGCCCCTCGTGGAGGTTGGGCATAAGGGGGTGGCGCGGACTCCCGATGGGGCGCTACTTCTTCGCGCTCTTGCTGTGCCAAAGTCGGGGGCCGGGCCGGCGGTTCTTCGGATCGAGAGAGCAACGCTCGCAGCAGTTCGTCGTTGAACTGCGCGCAGCAACTTCGGTGGGCGAGGTAGTTTTGATGGTGCTGGTTGACGATGCACCCGGTCGTGATGCATGATGTGTGTGGGGCAGGGCAATCCTCGTCAAGATGGCCCTCCCAGCGGCAATAAGTACACCGCTGGGTAATCCTCCCACCTGGGAGGACGACGCGCCCCCAATTCGACCTAGTCGAGGGCTCTTCTTCTTCGGGGGGCGCGGGTTGTTCAGGAGGCGGGATGACGCGGAGTGGGTTGGCCTCAGCTAGGACCGGTGTGGATGGCGACGGTTCTTCAGACGCGATAGTCGTCCGAAAGGCTCGGATCCATGATGGACCCTCGGTGGCAGATAATTGAGGCTCTTCTCGAGCCGAGTGAGTGAGCCGCTCGTAAATTCGGGCACGTACTCTCGCCCTAGCCAGTCGCTCGCCTGCTAGTTTCTTTTCTCGCTCCGCCCTGTCCTCCTTTTCCCGGATTAACCGGTACTTCTCTGTGAGCTCTCACTCGAGCTTCTCCCAAGCTCGCTTCTCCTCCCGGATCTCCTTCTTCTGCCTGTCGTATTTGTTATAGCGGTAGACTTCCGCATGTACGCCCATGTCTCCTAGGAGTTCCACGCCGCGCAGACTAGCGCGCTGGAAATAACTCCCGTCTAGGAGCTTGTCGAGCTGGGTCTCGTCGGGGTTGTGGGCGTAGAGGTTGTGATCGGCCGACACGTACAACTTCTGCTTGTACTCGGCTGTTCTGACGCCATCGCACCCATAGATGTATGGTTCTTGGTTTTCTATAGCGAAACGGACATACTTGGCGTCCGCGAATGTACCATCCCGCTGCCAAATGCTGATGTTGGAGTACCCTGTGTTCGGCGTCCACGGGTATCCGGGGAAATCGTCCCCATATGCTCTCCTAATGGCCTCCACCGTAGAGTCAGAGGAGTCAGCATCGACAACGATCACTTCAGAGGCGATGACTCCAGACGTAGCGATGTCCTCCACCCTCGTCTCTATGACCATCACCTCTGACGTCCCTTCCTCCACCCTGCTCGAGGTCGCGCGGACCTCCTCTGAGCCGACTTCGCTGGGGTAGCGGAGCTCCGATACCTCCGGGATGCTACCCGGGGATGCTACTCGGAGGCGTTCGGGTTCTTCGGCTTCTTCTTCCGTCCCGACGGCAGTGTCTTCTTCGGAAATATTCGGTAGTCTTTCACTACCGAAAACCTCCCCGACTCCTTCTTCGCTTTGACTTGGACTTCCGTGGCGCGGCGGGATTCTAAGAGGCGGTGGATGTTACGCTCCTGCGGGCGCAAGGGCCAGACGTTGGCGGTTTGAGGTCCGGGTGCGCGTTAAGCAGCACTAGAAGGTCTTTAGTCGAATGGGGGCTGGTCTCCCTACTCAGCGAGCACTTGCAAAGCAAGGCTAAGTCGATAGGCAAGTAAATGTGGTCTGTGCAAGGGTCTAAGTTGACGATGAAGTGATCCCCCTCCTCGGAAGGTCCTTGCCAGTAGTTCTAGAGTCGAAGTTGGTCCAGTGGCCTTCCCACTTTGTATGCCAATGACCAGAAAGTTGCAAGATTGATTCTAAGTCAGGCTTAAGGCCCAACTGTGAGTTATACAAGTTTATATACATGTTGCAGTCCATCTAGGACACTTGGTGAGTCAGGTAAGTAAGAATAGCAGCGAATGGCCTTAAGGGCTCTTGGGTCGAGTCAGAGCAGTAAGCGAAGAGACAATAACAAGTATCAGGGCCGAAGGCAGTAACAATGGAATGAGTCACGATAGCTAAGCGAAGGTAAAAATGATGGTAGCTAGCGGGGAAGTTTTATGGAAGAGTAGGTAGGTAGTCCGAGGGCATAAGAAGTAGCAAGTGAGATAGGAGCAAAGAAAGGAAAAAGGACGGGTAGTGGTAAGTCCGAGGGGCAGATCGTAACATCACGCCCTTCCTAAGGAGCTCACTTACACGAGAGCTAGTCTTCTTCCATCGTGGTGGGGGACGTGCCAGTGTCCTGGGCCCACATGTGAGGGAAGGCATCCAGCGGAGTACTGAGACGTTTGGCGAGGCGTCCCATGGCAGGGGCTGGGCATTGGAGTCCATGGAACGTGAGCCAGCTGGGAACTGAACACCTGTTCTCATGGCATTGAACGTGGGGGGTAGGGCATTGGAGCGACTCATGGCCGGAGCTCTGGCAGTAGCAGCAGGTTCCTGCTGAGGGGCAGTCCTTGCCAAGGTGGTGGGACTGGGACTGCATGCATTCGAAGCAGAATACGGGCTCCAGCGTTTTGGGGCGGTGGTAAGGGGTGAAGCGAGTTTGAGAGGAGGGTGTGGGTGTCTTTCGTTTGGTGTCTGGTGGGCCTTGGCTGGCCTTGAGGGTTGGGACATGCCCAACGCGATAGGGCTTTTCGCTTTCAGGTTTGACCGCGTAGACCTGGTTGAAGACCCGAGTGCAGGCCTTGGCATGGATGAGGTGGCGCTCCACTCCAACTAAAGCCTCTGTGTTCTCAAGTAACGCTTCCTCGGCAGCTTGGAGACGGCAGAGCAGTGTAGCATGGCGTGCTTTGCACGACCTATAGCGCACCAGGTCTGCGGTGAGGCCAGGGTCGGTGATGTTGTGGACTGCTCGGTCTACGAAGTCCCTCAGGCTGGACTCGGGGTGGAAGACGTTGAGGTGATCATCTCTGATCTGCTTGTCGTTGTCAAAGTTTGGGTGGAGTTGGGGGCAAGCATGGAGGGCGAGGCGGTAAATGGGGCCATTTTTGTGGTTAGTACCCTCCACATATGTTTCTTCCCCATCAAAGACGTAGCGGATATAATTGGTGGTGACCTGGTCCTCTCCGTCATCGATAATGACCAGATAGTGGTCGGTTTGTCCGAAGCTGTACTCAATCCAGTTGCCACCTGGATGTTCTGAGTGGTTGGTATGCTCCTCTTCCTCGTTCTCGCTCGAGTCGGGGACTGATATGGCTGAGGGGGAGTTTGCCGCGATGATTTCGCCTTCTTCTGGCAAGAAGGGTGCGATATCGACCATAGTGGCTGTGGATAGTCTTTTAAGGAACGTGTAGAGCCCTTTTCTAGCTTCCCCCACTGTGAGGAAGTCGCCTAGATCTGTAGGGGTCTCAGGGAGTCAAGCGAGTTTTCTGATTGGGGGGGCAGCAGTGGAGTAACCTCTATGGGTGGAGAAGGACTGGGAGTACGCTCCATGCGCTTCTGAGTACGCTTTCATCCCTTGGGCCCAGCGCCATAGTTGCTGCAATTCGATCTGGTTGACAAGCCCAGCACCAAGCCCAGCAGCAGCAGCAAGAGCAGAGCTAGTAATAGGAGGGCTTCTCGGTTGATTATCAGGATGGGGGCCGGACTCCCTACTCGGCGGAACCTGGGGGTCTCCGGTGGAGGTCCTGTTATCGTCATGTGGGTTGCTTGAGGTGGTATAGGGGTCGGTAAGACTCGGAGGTGGTATGGGGGTGGTCGGGATGTATTCTTGCGAGGGGGCGTTGCTTTGGGCCATGTGGTGGTTCTTAGTGGTTGTGGTAGGGGCAGTAGTTGACGCGACAATAGTAGAAATGGATACCGCTGTGCTCTTTCTCAGAGCGGTGGACAAAGATGTTGCAGTTGGGGTATTTGCGGACTGCTTCTCCCGAGAGGACTTGGGCGAAGGTGGCTGGTCCCTTGAGGGTTTGATAGCTGTAGTCGAAGAGGTTGTTGCGTGCCAGGGTGGGTCGAGGTGACTTGAACGGATGGCCATTTTACGAATATTCCTCCGGGTTCTTATACTCCTGTGAGGCTGGCGCTCCGCGGTCTTTCGTTCATAGTCGGTTATCAAGTCCTCGGTGTGTAGGTCTTCCTTGGCAACCCATTGATCGTGTGCTGGTGAGTACCCTTTCCATCTAACGAGATATTGCAGCTTCTTTCCTCGGCCGTGGGCTCGCTTGCCAAGGACTTGTTCTACTTCCCACTCTTCTTGTCCTTCTATCTCCTCGGGTGGTGGCTCTATAAAGTTCTGTCCGTGCTCCTCGGTCTCCAAGAATGGGGTGAGTAATGAGGCATGGAAGACGTCGTGGATTTGCCAGGTTTCAGGGAGGTGGAGCTTGTATGCCACGGACAAAATTCTAGCGGCTACCTCGAAGGGTCCATACCGCTTTGGGGATAACTTTGCACTATCGTAAGGTCGCTTGATGTTTGTCCCTTCCAACCAGACTTTTTGCCCTTCTTCGTAGCCTTTAAACTTTGTTTCCTTGATGAGTCCTTTCTGCGCTTTGCTTATCGCCTCTTGGGCAGCAGTTCGGACTTCTTTAATGTGTTTCAGTCTTGTGTCGATGTCGGGGATGTCTGTCCTTGTTGTCGGTTGGTGTGCTTGAGGGGTGTAGCCGATAATGAGGTCGTAGGGTGTTTTCTTTGTCGTGGAGTGTGGCCAGGAGTTCCTTGTGTATTGAGCGAGTGGTAGCCAGTTTGCCCATTGATTTTGTTGGCTTGCGCAGTAGAGGCGAAGGTATTGTTCCAGGGATTGGTTTGTGTGTTCACTTTGTCCATCAGTTTGAGGGTGGTAGGCCGTGGAGATGTTCTGTTTGATCCCTAATAGCCGGCAGAGTTCTCTACCGAAGTTTGAGGTGAACCGCGGATCTCTGTCGGATATTACCTTGGTGGGTATCCCATAGTGGGGGAACACCTGCGTAGCGTAGAGCTTTGCCACTCCTGCAGAGTCGATTGCTTCGTTACAGGGAATGAAGATCGACGCTTTGGAGCAATCATGGTCAGTGATGGTCAAGATCGTGTCATACCCTTGGGATTCTGGCAGTTTTACGATGAAATCGAGGGCGATGACTTGGAATGGGAGCGCTTGGGGGTCTGTAGTGATTGGGAAGGTTGCTGGTTTGTTGGGGTGCGTGTTGATCTTTGACATTTGGCAGTTGGCGCATCCTTTGATGTAGGCTGTAACGAACTCCTTCATTCTTGGCCACCAGTAGAAGGTTGAGAGCATCTCCAAGGTTTTGGAAATTCCAGGGTGCCCTGCGGTTGGTGAGTCGTGGAATAGTTTTGTCACCCCCTTCTTAAGATTGTTGTTTCCCACAACAACGAGTGCACCAGCTCTGGTCCAGATGTCTCCGTACTTTTCCAATTTGTGGGTGGTTCTCCATCGTCGTATGGTTGCGTGGTCGATAGTCTGTGCTTGCATTATCAGCTTATCCAGGTCAAAAGCTGACCATTCTGCTCCATCTTCCAGTTGGACGCTTCGTGCCTTCATGGGTTTCATGTCTCCTTCGTCATCACTACCTACCAATGTCTCGTCTGAGTCGTAATCTTCCGCCTTTGTCCGCGTTGCTTGGTATGTGGTAGTTGGGGCTGTTGGAGGGACGAAAAGGTGGTCAGGAAGGACAATTACCAGTTCATTGTCCTCCTCTGGGACTAGGTCTGGTCGCCTGGATAGTGCGTCCACTCTGTTTACCACTCCTGGCTTGTATACCAACTGTATATGGTAGTCAGCCAGTTCTGCGACGTACCCATTGACTCTTGGTCCCAATTTGTGCGGTTCGCGGTAGTACTGTAGGTTCGCGTGATCGGTAATTACCAGGACTGGGAATGTGGAGTTTCGTAGGAGGTGTTTCCAGCACCTTAGCCCCCTGATGACTGCCAGTAGTTCCCTATCATAGATAGGGTAGTTCTGTTCCGTTTTACTGAAGGTTTGGGAGTGAAACCCAATGGGGCGGAGCAGGGGGTTTCCCCTGCGATCCCTTCGTTCTTTGTCTGCTTGGTAAAGGATTGCTCCTGTTGCAAATTGAGAGGCGTCGACGTATAAGACGAATTGCTGGTCCGGGTCTGGGGGAATTAGTACCGGTTCGGATGTTACCAAACCTATGAGGCGTGTTACTGCTTTGGTACAGGCTGTATTCCATGTGAATTCTTTCCCTTTTTGCAGTAAGTCTGTAAGTGGTTTAGCAATGTTGGCAAAATTTGGGATCCAAGGGCGATGGTAGCCTAGAAGTCCCAGTGTGCTTCGCACTTCCTTGACATTCCGGAGCGTCGTTGGCCAGTCTGTTATACCCGCGATTTTTGCTGGGTCAATCATGAGCTCCCCATCTTTTACCCTTATGCCTAAGTAGTCGATTTCTGTTTGGTTGAATTCGCACTTGGCTGGTTTGAGGTACAGGGAGTGTTGTTCCAGGATGTCGAAGTAAAGGTGACAGATTTCTTCATGTAGCGCTTCTTCCCCTTTTCCAGTCATGACAATGCAATCGTCCATGTAGTGTCTGAATTTTCCGGGGTATTTAGCATATAGTGGTCGCAAAACATCATTACCCATTCTGGTGAAGGTGGCTGGAGCATTGCATAGTCCGAATGGCATTACGATCCATTCATATAGTCCTCTGCTTGTCTTGAATCCGGTTTTATAGGTGTCTTCTGTCCTGATGCGAATATTGTTGTACCCTGCTCTGATATCGAACTTACTAAACAGAGTTTTGCCCCTCAGGTCTTCCAAAATTGACTGGATGCTGGGGAGGGGTGTGACGTCCATTACCGTGTATTCATTGAGTTTCCTGTAGTCATGTACGATGCGATGAGTGCCATCCTTCTTTTTTACCGTGAATGTGGGAGATCCATAGCGAGATGAGGACGCTACGATGTAACCTTTGTCCAGGTTGTCATCAAGGTACTCATCTAGGGCCTTTTGTTCGTCTTTTGACAGAGGGTACACCTTACTGTTAATTACCTCGGGTGCGTTGTCCTTTAGGTTAATCTCATGGTCCCAGGATCGGTGTGGTGGTAGTTGCCTTGCCTCCTTTTCTGAGAATACTTTCCAGTGTCGTCTGTATGCCGTAGGGATTGTTGCCTCCATGTTTACCTTGCTCGCATCATAGGCTTTTTCGGCCATCTGTTGGGCAAGTGTCGTTTTGTTAAGTTCCAGGGGTTCAGGGGTTACCTTCCTAATCGACATGATTAGTTCGTCCCCTTCCTCTAGTTGGGCGATCGCTTCTTGTTGAATGTGTCGGATATACTCCTTTTGTGTCATGTTACCTTTGACCAGAGTTTCTACTCGTACTCTTGGTCCTTTTATTTCTGCCTCTGGCCAGTTAATTTCTGGGTTGAACTTGGCGAGCCAAGGGTACCCAAAGATAAACCTGTCTTTTCCGAGGTTAGTAACATAGAAGCGAACTCTTTCCTTTGTATCTCCTCTGGAGATCATTAGGTCACAGTAGTTGGTAACGCTTCCTGCCTTATTTTTGGTGCCGTCAATGTTTCTTACCGGCCTTGCTTGTTTGAGTTTCTTGGTTCCTAGTCGTAGCCTTGCTACTGTTTTATAATCGATGAAATTTTCTGTTGCTCCGCTGTCAATAAGAGCAATCTCTTCTGCCTTGCCTTTGAACGAGTATAAATCGAACACTAATTTGACTGAGTCGTGTCTGGTTATGTACATCTTTCTCAAGCGTAGGGCTCTAACTATGGCAGTTAGTTTTGGGCCAGTTAAAAATCCTGCACACCATCTGCTATGGCCATGCGCTTTTCCTCATCCATGCCCTGCAGTATCCCCCATAGTTCTTTTGGATCCATGTTGCTAATGGAGTCTTTGAGGGACGGCTGTTCTTGTTCTTTGGGAGGTTCTTCTGCCTTTGCTGCTCTGATCGTTGTTCCTCCTCCTCCTTGCCTTTTTTGAGGGCAGAAGCGGCTGATGTGGCCGGGCTGTCTGCAGCGGAAGCACGCGCCTTTCTTGCTCAGTTCAGCGCGTTCTTGCTCGGAGAGGGGTGTAAATATACGCCCTGCGTCTACGTCCATTGGGACTACTTGGTTGTTGCCTTTGCTTTGATAGCTGGTTTGTGGGCGGCCGTTCTGGCTTCTCTGCTGAGGTGGGACATAGTTCCGAAGGCCCAGCATAGTTGCCCACTTCTTCTGTGCTTCTGTGTGGTTGTTATTCGTCTTCTGGGTTAGGCCAGCGTTTTTGAGCTCTTTATACACTGTCTGGCGCTCTCTGGCCTTCTTCTTCCACTCCTCCAAGGTGGCTGGAGCTGGGGAGCAGTGGGTGATGATCTGGTGGAGTAACTTGGGTTGTAGCCCGTCTTTGAATTTGGCTATAGCCCCTATGTCATCTCTTCGGTACCCTGCAGTTTCTCTGAGCCTTTCGAACTCGGCAGTGTACGTGTCAAGGTCATCTCCAGTCATTCTGAGCTCCTGGAACTTTTGGA
>WTXJ01000143.1:0-77368 GCA_022376545.1 Russula dissimulans
AGTTTAAGTTCATGAAATTCTCGGTCGCTCCGGAGTCTACCAGAGCGATTGCTTCAGCCCTTTTCTTTGATGAGTGTATGTAAGAACGAATCGTCATTGATTTGCGCGCCGACATAAATACATCTTTGGAGGTCTGTCTAATCCAGGCTGTGCAGATTAGACCGAGTGAAAATCCTGTCGCTCTCTCATCCGTTCTCCTAAAGAGGAGGATTCTTCGAGAGAGAGTGAACGGAGCTGTTCCTCCATCCAGGCCACTTTGTCCTTCGGTTCTTCGGCGACGGTTTCGTCGTCGTTCCAGTCAATGAGACTGGCTTGAGTCTTCCTCTGTGGGCAATTGCGGGCGAAGTGACCCGGCTGGTTACACTGGAAGCACAGCTGTGCTCGTTGGGGTTGACGCGGTTGGGATTGGATCGCTCGTCCTCGGGCTGACGGTCCAGCCTTGGTGCGGTCTACGTCCATCGGGACTGGTTGGTTCGCCATCCATGGTGGGGCGTTCGTGGAGGTGTATTGAGGTCTTCCGGCTTGCGGTTGAGGGCGTTGCGGGGGCCTTCCTCCCCTGTTCGGGCGGTTGAACGGGTTGGGATTTGTCCCTCTCGTGGGGAAGGGAGTGCGTCGAGGGCCAAAGATCTGATCTATGACCTGTCGGGATTTGACGCTCTCGATGGCCCTCTCCTTGATGTCCGTATATGTATGTATGAGCGGGGGCTTCATGACATCCTCGGCTACTCCTCGCGGGAGACCTTGGATGAAAAACTGCTTAGTTTCCGAGTTGCCGATGGTGTAGCCGGCTTCTCTGGCCAATTGTTCGAATTGCGAGATATATTGGTCAATCTCTGGCCACTTCATGCGATGCGTTTGGAGTTTTAGCTTAGCGCGTTCTTCCCTTTGGGTGTCTTGGAATTGATGTGCGAATTCATCCAAGAAGGCTGTCCAGGTGGCTGGGATGTCGTCTGCCGCAGTGAGGGTGTCGAAGAAATTTCCGAAGTCTCGAGTCCAGCTGGCGACGAGAGGTCCTTTTATCAGGGTGAGGGCTAGAGCTATACGCTTGAGGTACGAGTTCATGCCTCCTACGTTGTTGTTAAGGCGTATGTAAGCTTTGAGTTCTTCGATAAAATCGTCTGCTCGTTCGCGGTTGCCGTCGAAAATGGCCGGGAGTGCTCCCATCATTTTGGGATCGACCGCTGCTTGCCCTACTGCCGGAGGTGGGGGAATTGGCGGTCCGGGCCCTGGTGCGCCTCCTCCTCCTCCGCCACCTCCTCCTCCACCGCCTCCTCCTCCTGAGGGGCCTCCTGATATCGTTGTTCGTCTCATGGCCGTGTTGAGACGATTTTGTATAGAACCGCTGGAGGCGGAGGGGACCACGGGTGGAGAGGTGGGTTGTGAGGGGGGTGCTTGTTGTGTGGGGGCGCTCGCGGACGTACTAACGAGGGTCGCCATGGTGTCTTGATAGGACGGTGGGGCGATTGAAAGGGCTTGGACTTGTTTTGTGAGCTGGTCGAGGGTATCGGACCTTGGTCTGCCACTCGATGCTTCTTGGGAATCTGAACTTTCGTCGTCTGACGTTGACGGGGTGGATCTGTTTCGGGCGTGGTCTTCGAACGTGAAATTGGGTGGTACCTCTCCTAGAGGGTAATTGAATTCCTCGACTTCAGGAATTGGGTCTCCCCAGTTGGGGTAGGTTTGTCCTTCCCTGTGGCTTAGTATATGCCAACGCTCGGTGGTGGCTTTCCAGTAGACGAAGGCCGCTTTGCCTTCTCCGTATTTTCCTGACGGGTAGAACAGGTGTACTCCGTAATTCCTTCTCTGGGAGGCGGGTGCTTCTCTCCAAAAGACGTGAGAGTTAGGCGGTGGGACGTCTTTGTCCGGGTAGTTCTCCAAGAACTCCACTGTTGGGTTGAAGCCTACTCGTGAGGCCGTGTTGACTCGAAGTCGAGTCTGATGTCACCGCTACGGTTTCACCAGCTCACTTAATAGCAATGGAAGGAAAGGACGACGATGAAGACAACGATATAGACTATGATGACGATCACTAGTCCGAACATGTACCCGTCTGTATACCGGGAGAGATCTTGAAGAAGAGTACGACCCCTACTTAGAGAGAAGGCGACCAAGGGAGGTCCAAGATCGCGTTCACTCTGAGTGGAAAGACGAGGGTCGGCTGCAAAGACGGCTTGTCTTTGACAGCGAGCCCTGAGCGGGGGAACAACAATGTATAGACGACAAAAAGACTCGACTTGCGAGTCCTAGTGGTACATGGCACGTATAAATAGGTACAGGGGAGGCTATGCCCATAAAGCCAAGACAACGGTAGATCAGACTATCACAATCGGCGGCGGTCGGCGCATCAACCCATCACATCAGAACAGAAGGCCATATCAGAAGGTACGTATCGCGGGGATATCATAACGCCGGTTCAGAAACTTACCCCGGTCCACGGCGTACAAGCTAGCCGTCTCGGGAGCCGGTGACAAATGAGGTGTTAGGTACATCAATCGTAAGTTTTAAGCGAAGGGGTGATAGCTATGAAACGAGGTACTTTGAGTATCAATCGTGCTGCACAATATATGAGTCAATCGGTATGAGTCATGAGTCCGGTCTGTCACGGGGTCAAGGAGTCATGTGATCGGTAAAGAAAAAAAGTGGGGTCCGTTCCGGCGGATCGTAACACTGTGAGCCAAGGTTTGAAGAGCAAACTAAGTTTGAAGCCGTTTAGGGGTGATCACCAGTTGCCCAAACCGAAACCAAGCTGTTTGGTTTCTTGGCAGATTTTCCAAACTGAAACCAAAACCGGGAGTTTGGTTTTGGTTCAAACCAAGTTTGGATCGGTTTGAAACCAAACTTCCCCAACACTACTAAGGAGGATTATTAGTCTCATTCCCAGACCCTTATCGGAGATTGAATTGGAAGTCAAAAAATCAGTGTCGAGATCTCCTCTAGAGGGTCTGGTGCATTTGACCTGGGCAGGTGTAGGCATATGGTAAGGTGTTGGCATGTGAGCTTTCCTGGGGTTGCACGTGAGTCAGATGCACTGTACACTCCAAGTTGCTACATATATGAGGCTCTAGCACTGCAAGTATCCTCTAATTCACAATGTAGCTACTTGCAATATAAATGTTTTACTCTGGCTATCAACAAGGCCGTTCGTGCAGACAGGGGGGTGGGCAGGCGCGGGCAGGCATGTGCACAGGCGTGCCATGTTACGTGGCCAGACACTTGAGGTCAGGCAGATCAGAGACACCTTCCCTTTCTTCCTATATATCCTGCGTGGCTGAACAGAGGGTGGTTCGTGCACGTCTACATGAGAACCATGATGCAGAATGGGACACAATGAATAAATAGTACGTGAGAACATAAATCATAGTCCACAAGCTCTCGAATTCCGCATACAACTTCATAAACTTTGCATGCATGAAATGTTCGACCTGCGCTCACAGGTGGGTAGCCCAGCTCGAGCTCATCTCCCTAGTGAACGTCAACGGGTTGGCCGACCCGCGTGGGTTGCGGGGTACGGGTACAGGTGGCCACCTCAGTACCCGTACGAAACCCGTACCCACCCACGGGTATGATGGGTTGGACACTGTGCACATGACTACCGTATGTGCGATTGATAACGAGACAAGAGACAAGGGATGGAACCGATTTCGAACGCGAGTCAGCACGGCTGCTCGGTAAAGTGTTCAAAGTCGGACAGCAGGAGGTGAAAAGGGAGATCGAGCTCGGTCATGGGTCGGCGCGGTAGGGCATTCAAGGTCGGAGAGCAAGAGGAGAGAGACGAGGGCAGGCAAGTGTCTTGAAGTCGTGCGAAAGAGAGGAGGGAGAGAGAGATGGGATTCCACGAAGATCGCTCGTTCTACACGAGCTCTTTTAGAGGGTTTATATACACTTTGTGAGCATCTCAAACGATGTCTGGACTGATCTAAAACGCATCGTATTGTTCCAGGGTGACAAAAAAAATGAAAACCTGCTCGTGCGCAGTAAGCTTCGAGGCAACCCGTTGCCCAACTGGTCAGCCAAAGAAATGTTCAGAGGATCACGGTGGATTTCAGAATGGCAAAACTGAAGCTGAAGCGTACTCTGATAAATCGTACACCATTCAGTCTTATCTGTTGCCGCATCTATCGTACATGGCCTGACCGACTTCTTGGCAACCTCCAGCAAGCACTCGGGGCCATAACGGCCAAGATTGACGTAATTTGTCTCGGGATCGACGGTGTCCGTGTCCGAAAGTTGGGTATATCGCGGATTTTGTCTCCTTCTCGTGGAATAACCATGCAAGAACCATTTGCAGAGTGAATGGCCGATTTATTCTGCGTGTCCGGAAAGTCGGTCTTGTCCGAGGGGATAATATCTATGGCACCCCAAAGGAAATCTTCGGCTGTCTCAGAGACTTGTGGGCCGTTTCAGTCGTATATTACGCACCTGTTTGTTCGCCATCCATGGAAATGCCAAGCACCTTCCGAACCCACGAATGTGCACCATCCACACCGACAACAAATTTGGCGCACACGGTTTCTGTGACATCGCCCGAGTCGGATCTCCTGTCGACGTGCTTGAGCATGACCTGGCGGTGTAATGGTGGGTCGATAATTGAGGTGGCCGAGATGCAGGACGGAAAATGCCATACCTTAATGGGGTAAGCGTTTGGGTCAGCGAGTTGGTTCTGATCCTTGGATATTTGAAGAGAGGCGGGAACGAATGCGAGCGAGACTAGCTGTATGAGTACAGTCGGCAATGGGGCGAGAACGGTCAGCAATGGGGCGAGAATGTTGGCAGACCGAGAGGAGCAGCCAATGTTGCAGGAAATGCATATGCAGCCTGCGCAGGGTGTTCAGCAGGCATGTGGAGACGTACTCAATCGTCAAGAGGTTCAGCGCAAGGGGGAGGTGGCAGAAAGTTTACATTATAGTAGTCCACAATCGGGTTCTTGCGGACATATTCTCCAAGATCCACGTACATCTCATTAAACTCCGCATACGTGAAAATGTTCAACCCGCTCTCGCCAACAGGGAGACCGCTCGAACTCGCCAAACTGTCAGCGGGTGTTCACTGGATCCGAGGCTGGTGCAACTAGAAGAAATCCACACCGACGGACAACAGTGACGCGCTGATCACCAGCAGGGACAGTGCAATGGGAAGCTGGTTGTCAGTGGAGTGTGGCTGCTCGGCACACGATTGCGGTACCGCGCATGCATGCCTGCACTACCAGCGTGTTCACGCATGGGATCGCGTCCGGCAGCAAGTTGAAGTCCGAGAGGAGCAGCTGGTGTCGTGGGAAGTGTGTGCGCAGTGTGCGCAGGAGGCTTAGCACGTGCGGGGGGACGTACTCGGGCGTCAAGAGGTTTGGCATGAAGGGGAGGTGGTTGTATATTGAACGCATGGAACATCAATTGAGGATGGACAGGAGCGGTAGTGAGTGGCTGAGGCGGCGTCGGGGATTGAAGGAGATGAGGGAGTCTGCGCCAAATCTGCCTACCTGAGCCCTCCTTTCTGTGTCCTATGCCGAATACTGCCTGACTTCGAACATTATCGAATAACTTAAAAGGGTAGTGTGGAAGTCGATGGGGTCCCCGACAAGTCCATCTTGACACACATCGTCGGCTTCATGTGCTGCTCCAGATAGTTCGACGATACGCGCATATATGACGTGCTCCAGATCAGGGGCCTCATCAAAAAAGAATATCTCAGGGTGTCGTATTTGAAGCGGTCCTTTTGGCAGCCCTGGGCGCGACATTCGCAGTGGAAGTGAAGGATGCAACGCATATGGCTCACGTGTGGCCCAAGATGACTCTTGTTAAAGGCCTACACCAGACCCTTCGTGGACTTCATGGCCCACCGTTTTTCGATCTCAGATTCAAAGTCCGACGGAGGGGATGGGGACGAGACTAGAGGATTATCTGATGGCCGAGCGAGAGGTGAGATGGCCTAAGAGATGGCACAAGAGGGGAGATGGCACTTGAGCGGAGAGGGGAGATGGCCTAAGAGATGATAAGAGAAGATCGATTGTTTGAGATAAAGATTTCCAAAAAGGGCGAGTGTCAAAAGGGCAAGTGCCAAAGAGGGCGAGGATGATGTGAGAAGCGACAGTCTGTTGCCTGAAGGAGTAGTTGAGGGGCTGCCCAGATGGGTGATGATCGATCACTACTTTCACGATCGAGCGTAGAAGCGTTGGCTTGTCAGAGTTCTAAGGGGGGGGCAAGGAGGGAGGTCATCTGGTCAAAAATAGGCGACAGGGCCCATAAATTATTGAGATATGATAGACCAGTATGTGTGAGGGGGTAAAAACGATAATCATTCTCCTTGTACCTACTACAGGCTTTATACCTAAACTATGTATTCCTTGGAGACATGTACAAAGAGAGCAGACCTAGTTAACAAGCCGAGAGGCATTCAATGACGTCGACACGTCGGTTGCTGACGATCTACGATCTAATATCCTGCGGACGCCAGGTTTGCCTATAGTGAACAGTGTAAAAGGTCAATGACGTACATCTTCAAAACATCCGAATTCATTTACGGTCAGATGGTCAATGGAACCGGAACCATAATCTCAAAACTGGTCGACTCCGAGTCGAGCGGACAGGTGTTGTCCCCGAGCAGCTCCTCCACATCCTCTTCAAATAACGGCACAAGATCGTCGTCTTCTCGCCATTCGCCACAATCCTTGACATTGGCTGCGAGGCAAGAGTACATCAGGTAATGATCATAAGAGTAGAGCTCTAACTGAACTTGTCCCTGAACCACAGATCTCGAACTGATCACTTTTAGCGACAATGACATCTCGCAGTGTTTGTGAATCCCCCGACATGACCTCGCAGACCACTATTTACCAAGGGATATAAGTAAAGATATGTCATATCCCTTCTCAACCTCCGCACAGGCGCAGGTGCAGATGAGAGTAAAAGGGTGGAAGATGTAGCCACGCACATTTGACAGTATAGTCCTGCCCGCACGGGTAGCTCCCTTGGGGATCGAAATCCGAGCTGCCATCATCAATGAGAGTATACTCATCAACAGCCATAACTTGCAGAACGATCTCTGCGGATTACGCTGGCAGTCAGCATTTGGAGCCCACCATAAGCCGGACGAGACAACGGTGGAGAGAAGGAATGGGTATGTGCTGCTCACGGTCGTCAGGGGCGGCCTGATTCGGACGGGTAAGTTTGAGTTCGCATGCAGTAGGATTATCTTCGAATTGGACCGTATAGTCGTTTCCCTCAAGCCAATCGGAGACACACTGACGGTCCCTGAAGGCATCTCATCCGTAACGCGGGGGGGGGGAGGTCAGCTACAAATCATAATGAGGGGAAACCACACGTACCACATGTACCACACGTACAACTGGCACGTCGTTGATTCATATTGAAACGAGGTCCAAGGCAAGTCGACCAGCGATATGTGACATGGACTCCCGCTCCGCTGCAAGTCATCGGGGACGTGGGAAAACCCAAATTTACTCAAGTCGCTCAAGTCGCTCAAACCTAGCAAACTCACACAACTTTCTGTAAATTTGATACAATTAATGTAGAATTGAGACATGTGTGCCTACAATTTGAGTCTGCTAGAGTAGTAAATCACTCTAGCGAGTCACTCAACTTGGCTCAAACCTTGCAATTCACTTAAATTCATTACAGTAGACCAACATTTTGTAGATACGATACAGTTAATGTACCCTGACACCTTCAGTTCTGATTTCACAAGCGCGAGCACCGCCTGACAGGGGCTGGGAAACGAGGGGAACGAAACAGTCAGTGACTCTGTGAAAGGGGCAGTGAAAAGGGGGAGGTGGGCACACCAGAAGGATGAAAACCGGAAAAGCGGTATTGAGGCATGGAGATGTGGGCGGGCAGGGGTGAGCGGCCGACTATGCAGGCAGACTGGCAGATGGTTGGGCATGCTGCTGCCGTGTGTCATGTCACGATCACTGCCGCTGCTGTGCGTCGCATCGCGGTCGCCGCTGCTGCTGTGCGTCGTGTCGCGGTCGCTGCTGCTGCTGTGCATCGTCTTGCAGTCGCCACTGCCTCCGTGCGTCGTGTCGCGGTCTCTGCTGCCGCTGTGCATCGTGTCGCGGTCTCCGCTGCCGCTGTGCATTGTGTCGTGGTCACCGCTGCTGCTGTGCGTCGTGTCGTGGTCACTGCTGCCGCTGTGTGTCGTGTCACAGTCGCCGCTGCCGCTGTGCATCGTGTCGCGGTTGCCACTGCCGCTGTGCGTCGCGTCGCGGTTGCCGCTATCGCTGCGCATCATGTCATAGTCGCTGCTGCTGCCATGCATCGTGTCATGGTCACCGCTGCCACCATGTGTTGTGTCGTGGTTGCCGCTGCTGCCATGGGTCATGTGATGGTCGCCACTGTTAAGGTGAGTCGTGTCGCAGTTGCCGCCGCCGCCGTACATCATGTTGCAGCCGTGGCTGCTGCCATGCGTTGTGTCGTGGTTGGGGCTGCTGCCGTGCAGCGTGTCACAACCATGGCTGCTTCCATGCCATCGCGATGTGGTTGCCACTGCTGCCATTGCCATCGTGTTGAAGTTGCCGGTGGTACCATGTCCAATCTGAGTGTGCTCAGACCGCAGAGGCAAGTGTGGCCCTACTGTGTCATGTGATGCTCGGCTGGCTGGCGTCAATGCTGAGACTAGGGCAGGTGCAAGAGGGGAGGGCAGGAAAAGGAGAGGAGGAGAAGGAGTGTGCGCGTAGGCTCAAGCTCGACTTAGAGATTTTTGCATCGTCAGTCTGACTAAGCTCTTTTTTCGTATACCCTACTGAATGTCTTTGTCTATAATAAAGTGGGGAGAAGGGAGTCGCCTTGATAGTTTAGTGGTTACGTTGCATCGATTTGTGTAACCGATACCTGAGGTATGTAGAGGACGTGAGTTCGAATCACGCTTGACACACAAATTTAGTGCAAAGAATTTATGTGATAACTATGTAATGTGATTTTCCATAACGTGATTATTTACGTGAGAATACCTCTTTGTTAGTTTATAAGTCCCAAATCAAATTGTCACGTGGGATGGGGTTGAATAAAATGCCACAAGAAGATTACTATGTTTGGACTTGTGTGATGTGACATAAGTCAATAAAATCAATGTGATTGTGACTGCAACTGAGGGATACAGCCTGGTTGGGTTGTGGTCTTTTTGCAGTCCGTGCAACTGGCTGTCTCACAATTATTTGATCAAATTTTGAGTTGATTGGGAACGCCTAACATTAGATTCCGTAAAGTTTCCTCAAATTTCCTCAAATTTTATGAGCTGCTCAAATGCATCAAATGAGTCAAATTATCATAAATTTGATTGGCCTTGTACAAAGTTGAGTTTTCCCATGTCCCTGATGAAGCCGGGGCCCGGGATTGCCTGGACAAGGGCAAGAAGTGAGAATAGAAAGATCACGGAGGGGAACATGGGCGGGGAGACTGAGTGCCCTGGGGGGGGGGGGGTGTTGTACTGGTCTATCACTCAGCGGGATTTCGGCAATCACTCAACTCGACCCGAGAACTCGGACGCGCTTGGCATCGCTGTCACATCAGGAAACCTCATACAAACTCGTCGAACCCGTATGAGTTTTCACGAGTTGAAACGCCGAAAACGAACCGTTCATTCGCAAATTCATTTTCAGAAGAAAAGATGCACAGATATACACTTTTTTCCAAAAAGTTCAAAAGCTCAAAAGGCGATGGATAATGACTCGGTGTAGAACACATGCTTTCGAAAATGAGCTGAGCCGTCGGGAACTGGGAACTGAGCGTTGAGCTCGGCTGAATGCGTGACTCGGATCCGGAGTTGCAGCAGATGCAGCCTTGTTGACTTACTCCTCACTGGATTTTCCGACTGTTGGACCTCATCCCTATCGCCTCTCCTTTCCCCTGACATTGCTGCTGTCACGTTTCAGCTCAAATCAGTTCCCACTCGCCCGCTCGACAAAATGTCATGCATACGATGAGCTGAACTGCTCTTCCCCGATTTCTGTCGTCTCGTCGCCCGTCCGCCAGCCTGAGTGCGACCTCTTCACCCTCACGTCCAAAGATGGTTATGTCTTCAGCACATAGTCACTTTTGAAGGTTCGAGGACGTCGAGGCAGGGTGAGTGAGATCTGGTGAGAGGCAAAAGGGCAGGGATGACAAGTCATGGTATGGTGCGTGTGTGGGCGCTCCAGCTGGCTCGTCCCGAGCGCAGCGACTGGCCTCAGCACCTTACGGTGGTCTCGGCTGAATTCAGTATTTCCCTGCCAAGAAAGTCTGTTGCCAAACTCGAGGCAAGCGTGCTTCGCGCCTCCAGGGCCGAGAAGTCCCTATGCCATGTCTTTTGACTCTTTTCTTTCTTTGGTGAAATGCAGAGTTCAAGTTGTCCTGCGGACACCAGGTTTGCTTATAGCGAACAGTGTAAAATGTCAATAACGCGCATCTTCAAAACATCCGAATTCACTTACGGTCGGCTGGTCTATAGACCCGCTAACTGAACCCTCGAACCTGTCGTGAATGAGTGACTGGTCGACGCGAGCGGAAAGATGCTGTCCTTGAACAACTCCTCCACATCCTCTTCAAACGAGGGCACAAGATGCTCGTCTTCTCGCCATTCGTCACTGTGCTCGACACCGGCTTCGAAGCAAGAGTACATCAGGTAATGATCTTGGTCTACGGAGCATTATCTAACATCTGCCCCGCAATTTCCAGATTGATGAATCAACCATTGGTCGCCGTCAGACCAAAGGTGCCTGGATAAAAAACCTTTTGGATTTCCTGTGCATTGCAGTAAGGAGAGCCTGAGGAACAACGTCAAATGATGTGATGGCCGTGATGACTCGGACAGACATGTGTTGTGGGTACTTTGGACGAGGTGCAATGGATACTGACACACAGGCTGAACCCAATTCATATGAAGAGAAAAGTGGGCTGTGAACATGGTGGTGGCAGGACAGACGAGGACATGGCTGGATGTTGGCAGTGTCAAAGTTGTGTGATGGCGGAAGACTCGGAGTAGGTGAGATCGTGATGGCGTTAAGATGGACATAGCCTAGTAAGCTTCCAGTAGAGTAAATGCATCTGAAGGGTCATCATGTGATGTATGTAGAGGTAGGTGGTTAAAACATATTGTGCCTGATGTTATGCTCATTCCTTGCCTTGAACGTTGAACGTTGAACGTTGGTCGTTTGAAGCTATGGGGTTGATAGGTGAAATGCTAGAACTCGAAGGAGGGTGAGTAGATTCCAAGTTGTGCCCCAGACGGACTCAGAATTCATGCTGTCATTGTCTAGAATCCACTGCAGTCTCAGAGTGCAGAGTATTTTGTAAAGGGTGCGGTGCGGAACATGTCACACAGCATCTAGAGTGCACTATGAATAGTTGGCATTTTGTCAAGAAGTAGGCTGTAACCTCCTACAATGCAATAAATATTGTGAACTACCTGTCGTCCTTGTTTCAGAGCACGGATGACATAGTAAGTTATATTTAACCAGCCCATTCAAGTTAGGACGGGGAATTATCCGTCACGGTGTCGGGCTTACTAGTAGAGCAGAGCTCTAACTTGGCTCTTTAATACAGATCTCGAAATGATCACTTTCAGCGACAAGGACATATCGCCCCGACCTGCCCTGGCAGACCACTGTTACCAAGGGATATAAGTAAAGATATGTCATATCCCTTCTCAACCTCCGCACAAGCGCAGGTGCAGATGAGAGTAGAAGGGTGGAAGATGTAGCCACGCACATTTGACAACATAGCCATTCTCGCATGTGTAGCGCGCTAGGAGATCGAAGTCAAAGAAGCCATTCTTGAGATGCCAGTCATCAATAGCCACAGTTTGCAGAAGTTCCGCTGCGGATTACGATGGCAATCAGCGTTTGGAGCCCACCAGTACCCGGACGAGACAGCGGTGGAGAGAAGGAATAGATATGTGCTGCTCACGGTCGTTAGGGGCGGCCTTATTCGGACGGAAAAGTTTGAGTTGGCAATCCGTAGGATTTTCGTTTTCTTCAGGGAAATTTTGGACACAGTGAGCGTCCCTGAAGGCACCTCATCCGTAACGACGGGGGAAGGTCAGCTACAAATCCTAATGAGGGGACATCACACGTACCACGTCGCCTCTTGAGCCTCCAACTGGGTCCAAGGCACATCGATCAGCGATATATGACACAGACTCCCGCGACGCTGCAAGCCGGGGCCCGGGATTGCCTGGACAAGGGCAAGGAGTGAGAATAGGAAGATTACGGAGGGGAACATGGGCGGAAGGAGGAAGACTGAGTGCTCTTGCCAGTTGGAGGGTGTTGTACTGGTCCATTTTATACATCACTGGCAGCAGGGTTACGGCAATCACTTACTCTTTCGGACTCATACAAACTCGTACGAACCCGTATGAGCTTGCACGAGTCGAAACGCCGAAAACGAACCGTTCATTCGCAAATTCATTTTCAGAAGAAAAGACGCCACAATATATCCCAAACCCTCAAAAGAGTCAAAACCTGATGGATCGGGGGTACTCAGTGGAATGAACCCGTGCTTTCGAAAATGAGGTGAGGAATGATGTCGTCCCTCTCCCGCTCCGAGTCGGACTCGGAAATTGAGCTCGGCTGAATGCGTGAATTGCAGCCTTGTTTCAAAACCTAGTCGTAACACGTTGGGTCTGCTAACTTACTTCTCACTGGATTTTCGGACTGTTGGGCCTCATCCCTATCGCCTCTCCTTTCCGCTGACGTTAATTGCTGTTGTCATGTTTCAGCTCAACTCAGTTCCCACTCGCCCGCTCGACAAAATGACATGCATACGATGAGCTGAACTGCTCTTCCCCGATTTCTGTCGTCTCGTCGCTTGTCCGCCAATGCGACTTCTTCACCCTCACGTCCAAAGGTTAATGTTCATGCACACCACTGTCGCCACACATAGGTTTCACTCTGTATACCTTATCCCAGGCTTCATACTGCATCCCGAGCCTGCCTATACCACTGAGTCTTCTAATTCAAGCCCTTTATTTTCCGGTGGACGCCATTTACGTTTCTAGCTGGCAGCTGATTCACTAGCAGTCGCTTGACTCAGAGCAGTGATCCGGTTTCATTCTGGTGGGGACTATAATAAGAGTACTGGGCACCGTGACGACGGTCTCCTAATTTCGCAACCGGAGTGAGGCATGGTGTCGTTCCGTGGACTTGGAGCTGAACTCGGAATGGATGAATCGCACCTCGAGTCTGTACTACTGGCAGGCGTGGATAGACGACAACCACGATCACTTTTCGGACATCGCATCGCCGTCACCCTATTTTTTCCCCGTGCTGCATAACCACTGGTAACATGTTGCCACGGGGCAAATAAACTCAGCTCCCGCTCGCGTGCTCGATAAAATGTGAGTTGATCTGGGCCAAGTTGGTGGACCTTGCGTGACCAGGACAACCGCGGAGAGACGAGTTGGGAGGAGCCCGTCGTGCTCACGATTACGTTGGCTTTGCCGCTCGACTCGAGACGGGGAACGTTGAACGCGGGACGTTGCAGAATTGGCGTCATCCATACACTCAGGCGTTGTCGCCCGCAGGTGACGCGAGAGGCAGGGGGCAAGAGGTCGGTTATAGTACACACCCCAACGACAGTACGTCCAATGTCCGCCCAACGAGAGATGGGGCACGCACCACTTTTCGACCCGACCTCAGGCTATCATATAGCTTGATATAGCTTGATGGTCTTATTGGCACGCCGTTGCACGTGCGCGCTGTCACCACTATGAAGACCCCAGAGGGCAAAGACCGCCCAGCGGCCGGGAAGGGCATCACCCGACAAAAGGGTGAATGTATGTCGGCTGGCGGGCTTGTGACCGGCCTCGACTGCCTCCTGTCGAGTGGTTTTCGCTCGCTAAAATTGAAGTGTAAACGGCCGAACGTCAGCCGATAGCTTTGAAAAGCGCCCTTCTTTTTTTTTTATTGCGTGGGGCTGAAACTACGGGTGAACAATGGGAAGTGGCCGCGGCCGCTCAAGGCCGAATTCCTCCCGTCATCTCGGGAGGTTTTGGGCGGCAGGTGTTCCCCTGGTCTGCATAATTTCTTGATAGAATGGTGTGCCAAGCGAAAGCGATGAGAAATGCGATTGTTTCAATTGTTGTCCCATCGTGCTTTCGTGCACGCGCTCCGCCTCGACAACTGCCACCTTCACTCAACGGCGGCGGACGAATCGGGGTCACATGTATCACGTGCGTTGAAATCGGTAACTTAGTTGAAGAGAAACAGGGTAATTGCCGCCGCCGGCAATTCCGCGTACCCAGGGTTTTCCGCGGTGGAACCCAAAATGGTTCCCATGGTTTTCTGGCCAATTTGTGAACACCTCGTCATTGTGACGCGCAGGCTAACAGCACGGTATGTGTGCTTTGATGGCCATCTGATGGTGGATGGTTGCACTACAGTGGCAAGATTTCAAGGCAAAAGCGAAGCTTGGAAGCATGCAGAGAGATAAAAGAGTGGAACGCGGGGGAGAACTTGTTAAGTATTGATCTAATTGAAATGAAACAGTATCCGAGCGTGACATCGAAACATATGACTGGGATAGTAGTCATCAGCAATGGATATACAGGCGTCGGCCAACATGGGCATGCTGCAAGTGGTTGCTGGTCGCTGGAGATATTGAGCAGGTGACGTACAGTACTGTATAGTGAAAGGACACTATGCAGAGAGGAAAAGGAGATGTACGAAGCAGTAATCTACAAATATCAAATGTAAGTGAGACTTCCCAAGCAAAAGATCAGCTAAGAATTTTGGGGCACAGCGAGGTCGAGCAAGGCAACGTCTTGACATCGGCCGAGCGAGGAGTCTGACGGGGCTTCAGACGATGTGCAGGTCTTCAGTGCGTGGTTAGTTTTAAGGGTGGAAAAAGAAGGCGAGAAGGTGGAAGGTCGAGCAGCATCAGGTCGACGTATTCTTCCGTCGACAGCGCGAAGCCGGCGAGGACTTCAAGCAAAGAGCTTGTCATGCCGCCTGTGTTGTACGATGTTATATTGTCGTTCAGATCGGACATGCCTCCGGGGCTCAAACAGCCAGCAGCAAAGTAATAACTTGAAACCTTTATTTGCGCTGGAGTCCTTCTGTTGAACAGAACGACCTTGCGCTTCCACAAGTAGAGTCAGAGTCGCACCTGTTGCGCGAAGAAAATGTTCGCCCCTTCTACGATGTACTTGAAGTGGGGCTTGCCCTCCGAGTTGCCAAGCGCCGCCACATTCTTCGATATATTTACAGCTTCAGGTCTATATGAAATTGATGTGAAAAGCACTTGGAGAATGCCAAAAACCTGTTGCCTTGCTCACCATCCTCCGCAAGGGACAAATAGATCAGCCTTGAAATGCAAGTGCGCCGCATTAGGGAAGTTCGTGCCATCCAGAACGACCTCACTGGCTGTGAAAAGCAAAAGGCGTCATCAGCGACCCGTGACTGGTCACAACTAGACATACATGGCAGCTTGACATCTTGATCCTCAACGCGTACGAGGAATCCGTTCCTGCTCAACTTCGACTTGTCAAAGTGCTCAACAGGGACCTGAAACTTGGCCAAACGTACGAGTTCCTCCCTATTGATGCCAGCTGGATCCGTGAGCACGCCGCTCCCGTCTATGACAAGCGATCGTCTTGTCAAAACTGAGCGGCAAAGCAAACAGGAGGGCGCTGGCATGGCCCGACAACTGACGCTCACAACCTCATGCAGTTCCAAGTCCCACTCGAGAGGTTTTAGGCGACGGGTGTTCCCCTGGTCTGCGCAGTTTTCTAATAGAATGGTGTACCAAGCAAAAGCGACGAGCAATGCGATTGTTTCGATTATTGTCCCATCCACACGCTCCGAGTCTGAGTATACTGAGTCCCTCAACACAACTCGACGGCGGGGACAGGCCGGGATCACGTGCATCACGTGCACTGAAATCGGTCTATTCGGTGTAAATCGGCCTTAAGGCCCATATGCCAGACAAAACCCCGTTGCCTCACCGTTAACCACCCGTTTTTCCGGTCTCCGCCCGTCTGGAGGGCGACTTTCCCCCTTTAGCGCCCCCCGTCCCCATAGTGCACCTCATCACGCGATCTCACGATTCTCGTACAACGTTAGTCGGTCTCGACTGAAATATTGAAGTCTTCGGCGAGGCGATGTCACCACCTTTCAAGCACAGCGGGTTTCCTGTCCACATCTGACTATTTTTTTTAATTGGCCACGCGTAGGTTCAATATACGGACTCTTACCAATGGCCTTAAAGAATCGCGTAACACAATCCCCATTTACGACTTGGATCACAAGGGAGACATTGAGCGTACGCGAGTGGGAGCGGACCGCATGTAAGATTGACGAGGACGAGGAACCTAATAGAGAAGACGTGCGAACACGCACGAGCCCAGGCAACATTGATATTGCATTGTCCTGCCGATGTCAAGGCAGGGAACATGGGCACCTCCAAGGACAACAGCCGGTCCATTTGTCTTCTTCTTTTGGCGTGACACCGACTTGTTCTGCGGACGCTAAGTTTTCCGTGTCCTGGTTGTGGCGAACAGTAAAAAGAGAGTCGACTACATCCATCTTCAAAACGTCGGAATGTAGTAAGTGCCATCCACTACTGTAGGAAGACGCCGTATGCCGTACTTTGTTGTCACGAGATTGCGCGTCATGACGAGGTTTTGGTGACCAAGCATGGAGCAACGATACAGGAGGGAGGGAATTTTGAATGTTGTGCCTCTAATGGGGAGGCGCGCTAAGACTAAGTCAGAACCGGAGAACTCAAATTACCCAGATTTGAATGCTCTGAGTAATGAGATGGATGACTGCTACCGACGGACCAGTGCAGGCTGGCAGCACCTGGCTGAGGACATAACATTCATGGGCAAATAAAAAACCTTTCGTGCGCTTGGGCGCAAGCACACTGGCATGCTCTAATGAGCGGGGATGCTTCAAGTTTCAATGCCTAGAATGGCATGAGTAGTATGGATCTAAAATTATATTCCGAGGTCCCGGATGTAGTGAGGCATGGCCACGGCACGATAACGAAGACGAGAGGTGATACGAAGACAAGGGGAAAGAGAAAAGAAAGTCCTCGAGTCAGTACATTCCGCGTGTGCCAGTGATGTCCCGTTGGCTCGGCTCAGCGTCAACGAGTCGATTCGGTCGAAATGAGGAGGAAGAACTTGAAGCGCACAAAAGATTTCCGAGTCGACACAGGGACTTGCTGTGTTTTTGCTCGTACAAAGGCTTTAAACGCAAAAAGGCACGCTAAGAGAGCAAATAACGTGCTCATAGGACCTAAAGATGTGAGTACAGAGGGTGAGGAAGAAAGAATAGCAATTGAGTCGGATCCAAGGTGCAGAGAGTTGTCAGCGCAAATAGGTCTTGATTAATTCTTAAAGACAACGAGGTGATGGGAAAAGGCCTCGCGAGGTTTTGACACATCTTATCGCGTGTTCTTCTTTCTCACGGCCCACGATGCAGCCATGCGTTCCAGCCTTTTTCTTTTCACCGCGCCACCTACCCACATATCCCTAATCAATCCCTCGCTCGCCACCTCCTACCAGCTCGGACCTTCGATTATCTTCTCAGAAACGTGCTTCCGTCGTACGCACGCGTCCCATGTCCCTCTCTTCCTTCAGCAGCCTGTCCAGCTACAGCAGCGAGTCGGACATCAGCACCCTCTTCGACTTTGCCCCCTTCAAGTCGTCAAAACCGTCCCGCGCTCGGCGAAGTTCCCCAGGACAGGTAGGGGCGGGAGCAGCCCCCCAGCTCAACAAAAAGCAGGACAGTGGCGCAAGTCGGAGTCCGGCTCGCCCTTCTACGAGAAGAAGCAAGCGGAGCGTCACGCCCACGCCCACGCCTGCCTCTCCCATCAGCAACAGCAGCAGCAGACACTATAACCGCGGCGCCGTCGTCCCGTACGCCTTGCGCAGTCCCGCGAGCAAGTCCGGCGTCTCGTACAGTGACATTGACCGATGGAGGACTGCCACCATCAGCGGCAGCGACTTCACATACAGCAGCGGGTCGTCCATCACACAGTCAACCATCACCTCGTCGTCCGTCTTCTCTACCTCCCGCACTCGCTCCTCCCGCCTAGACGTCGACGACATCTCGGGTAGTCGCCAGTCCACCCGTTCGACTACTTCCCGATCCAAGCAGGTTAAAGCACCGTCTGTTGCGTCGCAGCAAGCACACCAAGGGATCCACCACGACTCTGATGGAATATGCGAGCATTGCTGTACGGCCTGACACTTCCTCGTTCTCTTTCCGTTATTCACACCTTTTGTATCTTCGTCGTGCCCTGTAGACCGACCACCTCGGCAAATTCACGGACGCACAGATGTGCTCCCTGCACTTCGACTCGAAACTCACTCGGCCTTCCTGGCAGCCTATCGCCTTTCCCGCCTGTCCTGTCCCGACTCGCTCGAAAAATCAACGACGCTAGATCCTAATGACCCCTTCACAATCCCACCGGGACTATCCGGACGCCCAAGCATCCCACCGCATTTACTCCCGGAGCTTCCTGCCGACGAGCGGCGCGCGCGGCGTCTCGCCCTGTTGCTGGACTCTGACGATCCAGACGTCCGTGATTGGGCACAGGCGGAGTACCTCAAACTCGGACGCGTGGGGCGCCGACTTGTGCGCGAAGGCGTGTTCGAGGTCAAGGTAACGTTGGACGGCGCTGAGGAGAACCCGGTGGCTGAGGACTGGAGTGCGAACGAGCGGGAAGAAGACCTGGAGAAGCTGAAAGAGAGACTCGAGCGGGAGAAGGAGAAGCGCGAGGATCACGAGGAGGTCGAGCGCGAGATGGTATGGGCGAGAGAGATGTTCGGCAAGTGGTTCATCGATGGGCGTGTCGACGCGGTGTTTCGGCTTGCCGCGGAGGTCCTGAACGAACTGTTGAAGGAGGTCGCGCGGGATGAGGGCGAGGAGTGGGTCGCAGAGGAGGGAAGAAAGGAGGAGGTGCCCAAGTTTGCCGAGGTCGTGCCCGAGTCGCGGGACCCTTCTTCCACCCTGGGCACTGCAAAGACTCTAGGGGCCGAGCAAGTCGCTCCAGCGGGTGGTGAAGCCTCTGCTCCCTCTGTCGCTTCATCCAAGCGCGGGGGCAAACAACGCTCAGAACCAGCAGCACAGGAGAAGGCTGATCATGAGCCGGAGCCGCCCACACCTCCACCGGTAGCTGATGTTAAAGACGAAGCAGAGAAACCGGCGGTCGACACAACCCCTCCCCCTCCTGCGCAGCCTCAGGGTGAAGCCAGTCCCGAGCGGTCGCCCTTGCCTGTCCCTGTGCCCCTTCCTGTCCTTCATCCATCGATATTTTCCGAAGAGGGCCTCCTCGACTATGCCATGAACGCCATCCACCGTGACCCACCACCCGAGTTGACCCCTCCTGTCGAACCAGTTCGACCTGACTCACAACTCAGCAGCAGTAATCAGACGGTCACACCTCAAGACCGTTCCCCCAATCCTGCGGTTCAGCACGACACATATGCAGACTTTTACTCGAAAGACCCGAGGCGACGCAAAACGCCGTTGTTGCATGTAAAGCCGCTGCCGAATAACCAGCCGCTGCCAAAGGCGGAACGAGAATACGATTCTTACGCCGACTTCTACGCAAACGATCCGCGTCGGATGAGACACGTAGACGATCGTCCCCTGCCGACGTTGGCCAAGAGAGAAGCGGCCAAGAACGCAGATCGGTCTTCTCGTCCCCAATCTTCCAAACCAGCGAAGCTTGCGATCCCTTCCAAGGCACCGGTAGACCCGCCCCGACCGGATGAGACGAAACACCACCGGCGATCAGGTTCCCGCCACCGTCACCGCCACAAATCTCCGTCCTCGTTTGACGACTTTGCCATCTCATCCAATCTGTCCGGCTCATCGGGCAGGCTTACCACACCTGCCCCATCCCTGGCGCGTTCACGATCACGCTCTCGTGAGAGACATCACAGCACCCATCGCCGCCATCACCACCACAAGTCAGGCGAGAAATCAGGTCGCCAGTCCCCCGGGTTGTCGTCCCCGACGCCCTCTCATGCATCTAGGAGACATCGAGACTCGCATCGCCGACGCGAAACACCGCCGCTCCCTGTGCCAGCTCCGAAACCGACAACGGTAATAGCGCAGAAGCGCTCCTGGATGCCGTTCCGCATCCAAGGCGGTGCCGCGTCCGCGTCCGCCTCGTCCTCCAACGGAAGCCCCTCACGCGCGGTGTCGCCCGATCCGATTCCAGTCCCGTCTCGCGGCTCGCGGCTGACCCCGACGCTGACGATGGGATCCGGCGCACGCGGCGAAGGTGGTGCGCTCGCAGACGCCGTGGTCCCTCCTGCGCCACCGCTCCCGCCGGTGCAGTTCTGGCTCCCTGGATTTCCCGCGTATAAGATGAGTCAAGCAGCACACTCTGGGAAAGCGGAAGGCGACGACCGGCGGCGGAGGGATCGCGAGGTGTCGTCTGCGTCTACGTCTACGTCTACGTCTGCATCTGCCTCCGTGTCGTCGGCGTCGGCGTCGCGCCTGAGCACGCCGCCACTGCCGCCTCCTGTGTTCCTTGCGCTTGGTGCGCGCCGTGCCTGTGTACCGTACACGCCAGCGTTCCAGGGCATTGATTTGCGCGTGGTCCGGCCGCTGAGTGCGCGAGAGAAACTCGCCATGCGCGATGCCGTCGGCGTTCTTGTTCGGCTTGGGGCGAGGGTCGTTGGCGCGGAGGCGGGCGGGCTCGGCGTGAGAGGGGAGATGTGGAGCTTGAGCTATGTAGGGTTTTGACCGTTTGGTTGGTATCATGATACGTGTGCTTGTAGGGGTGTGCTGTCGATTTGCTGACGCAGAGTAGGTATATATACCAGTAGTGCAATTCCAGATCGAGCACGTAGTTATTGTATTTCTTGTCATGTATCAGTGCGCTATCGCATTGCATTACATATAAACTTACCGTCCAATCCTGAAATATGTACAGTATCTGCAAGTCATGCCCAGCTTTTTTCCCGAGCTAATACAGTGCCCTCAGTGTAACGCCACCTAAAGGATCACACCGCCCTCCGCAGCATCTGGCTCGAAAAGCAACGTCATTCCATAATAAAGGTGACAAATACCGGTGACGATAAATAATGAAGCAGGTCGGGACGGGATCCGAGTTGAGAGCGTGTGTCCAACACTGCCAGTGGGCCGCGTTAGGTCTCAGACTCGGAACGATTCGGATGAGGTGTGCGTGCGGTCGTTACTGTCGCTGGAGCCAGTCACCTTGGAAGCACTACTATAGTACTGTTGGGCAATTCCGCGAGCTGTGAGCTGTCATTAATCCACCGAGTACTTCTTTCTAACAGGTCAATGGCCTTTTCCACGCGACCATCGTCGCCCAGGTGTCAGGACCTCGTCCAGGCTCTGAGAAGTTTTTGACACTCTCCAGCTGAGCTCGATGATATATATCACAACCCACTGCGTCTCCAACGTCAGTGCGTCAATCAACATTCAGATCTTATGGCGGCCAGGCCATTACGTTTAGTGAACAGAATGACAGTTGTAACAGTGAATTACACATGTGGAATAAATGAAGTCCAATGTACAAGATAGAAGGCCGCAGGAGGAAGTGATCGGAGACACAGGAAAGCAAGTACGAGCAACGCCAATCGACTAAGTATATAAAGTGATAACAGTGATACCAAAATCATCTTCATACAAAAATGCTCGAATCCATATTCATCGAGTTCGAGAATCATATCAATTACATCTCCGGCTCTACCAAAT
This sequence comes from Russula dissimulans, assembly GCA_022376545.1. Taxonomy (NCBI): domain Eukaryota; kingdom Fungi; phylum Basidiomycota; class Agaricomycetes; order Russulales; family Russulaceae; genus Russula; species Russula dissimulans. The sequence goes on from WTXJ01000143.1 coordinate 21,671, forward strand.
GGGACATACGCAACTGGGACACATGTTATGGAGAGTGAAGCGACACGCCAGAGAGTTCTCTCCGTGCTAGAGGGGAAAGTGAATGACCATCCGATACAGTGAATGCCGCCGAATGCCACTGTGACGGCGACCACAAGGAATATTGAGAATGTCCTGGACACCTCGGCCCACTTTGCAGGATAAAACGTGTCGACCCTCTTTTCATACCCTTCATCCTTAATAGGCCCAATCATGATATACAGAGGCTTGAAGAACGGCCACGTGAGAACACGGGCTAGCCACGAATCAAACTCGTTTTCGTTAACAGATGGTCCAGGGACAATCGCAGCTGGAAGGTCAGAAAGTGCATCTCGGAGTGCACCCCAAAACCCAACTGTCGATTCGACATCCCCGTCATCTACGGTCCCTTCAGTGGTTCGTTTCTTGTAGACTCGCACCCCTCGTTGCACATGCAGCGGCTTGTCCCACCACAGAAGGTATATCAGAAAATTCAGAGCTGCGAAGGCGACAGTGACCAGCTCCAACTCTGTGATCGGTAGGCGTTGGACTCCTCGAGCGATGCATTGAGTCACAAACCAGCCGGTTTGCATGATGACGACGCCTTTCGATATGGTGTCCCCTTTGCTCTTGTCTTCGATTTCCGCTTTCGAGATCCTTGGGAAATCGCCATTTCCTGTGAGGGAATACGACTTTAGCTGATGAGGTAGCAGAACTCGGATGGGCCTGTTCCCCTCGTATTCCATAAAACCGCCCATAATCGCGAAGAAACCATGAGCGATTGTCCATCCCTCTCCTGCGTCTAATGGTCACAATTGAATTTCGACTATCGGTTTGGATGACTCACGTTTATGTTCCTTTGCCAATTCAGCGGCAGCCTGACGTTGTCGTAGCGCCCATCCGATGACAGCTTCTGGCACAAAGAGGGCAAGGAGGAGGAGTCCCGCGCGTCGCAACGCGAGTCTTGGCCACCTCTCGTCGGGGCTTGGAATGTTCGGGTGCATAGATACCCAGGTACACAAGAGGATGGTGACGAGGCAACTGCGTATGATGTCTCCGAGGGACCTGCACCCATGAGGGTCATCGCAGGAGGCCTCAGTGACTTGAAGCTGGTCTTGGGAGACAATAGGTGGTGAGCGAAGGCCAAAAGGGGATGCACGTGTAGTTGCGAGGATGGCTAGAATGACTAACATGACGGTACAAAGGTGAGGTGAGAACGATGGAGAAAAACCGAAAAGCCGAGGAAGGTGGCGGCGCTCCCACGGCCTCGCGCGCCTATGTCGAGAACTCCCATGTTGTGCCCTGCTTCTGCCGAAAGCAGACAATCATTCTGCTCACGAATAAAAGCTCCTCGACCTCATGCTTTTCGACGTTAATTAACACGCGTGTTTGAGGATAACCACGTGCTAACCTATGTAGTTCGCTCTTATGCCTGCGAGTTGGCGAGAGGATAGAAAAGAAAAGGAGACTAGGAAGAACAGGACAAGTGAGCATCCAAATATAATCTTAAGTGGCGGTGAGATCGTTGCCAAGTTCGCCTTCGGGTTGAAGGTAGCAACGAGTCACGGAGGTGTCTGGGGCTCCAGACCCTTCAGCTGTTCTGGGAAAATAGGTCAAATGAAAGAGAATGAAGGTCAAGTCCGAGTCAAGTCATTTAAATATAGCAGTAATCTTCAAGGAAGCTTACGATATGTACATGTGAGGACAGACGAGAGCCAGCTAGTACAGTATCCCTGTGGCTCACGAGAGAGCATGTCCTATCCCTAACCAGATCAACTGCCAGTGGGGAAACGGGGGACTAAGCGCCTCAAGTTCCGGACGAAGTTGACGATCCGGATGGTCCTCTGGGGCCAATTCCTTCGCACACTTGACACGTGAGATGTAGAATCTTCATCGCTATCTGATAATGATATAATTGACCCTGACCGATCGATGGTCTCCCGTCCCCGGAGAGGAGTGAGTACGACGGGTCCGAGAGGACGAGCATTGATAATAAATCTTTCAATTTGGTGCTGGATTCCGGACTTGATCTCACCTATTTGTAGACTAGGTAGCAATCGGTGCAGGAACAATTCGGGCCTTTCGTTATCGGGATGAAGGGCAGTAGAAAGCTCCAACCATAGTGCACGGGAGATGCTGAGCTTCTTCACATGTTTGAATGGCAAAATAAGATCACGCCACATAGTAGCATTTGTGACCGCATCCAACCACCTTAAGCGTCGAAGGCATTCGTGTGAGTCGAGTGTGAGCTCCTCAACAATGGAAAGAACCGGTAGCAGCGTGCCGCAGATCTGTGCCGCAGAATTGATTTGCCAATTGAACCAGCTGTAACCTAGACGGAGGTTAAAAACGTCTTCGAAGGGGGGTTCGCGATGACGGATGGCAATAGAGACGGCTTCACGGTCGAATAAAATACTGGAAATTGGATGCTTGAGCCCTTCTGTAGTATTCATGAATTGAGATAGATGCGGAAGAGTAAAAGAGGCCTGATTAAACAGAGTGATGGTTAATCGCTCAAGGGCTGGAGCATTAGTCCTGGAGACAAGGCCCTCTAGATAGGCGGCAAAACCGTGGAATTCAAGCTGCTTTAGACTGGGCAGTGTCGCGACAGGGATTGATGTTTGTATGAGCGCCCCATCAGTGATAGGGCGATGGGTGAGGAAGCGGAAATCAATTGAGAGTTCTTCCAGCTGAGGCATGTGTTGAAGGCGTGTAACCAAATCCTCTGGGGAAAAGAGTTGAATACGGCAGAGCTTGAGTGAAACGAGGGCAACGGTGGAAGCCAGCAACGGTAATCCCTTTGGAAGGCCGATACCGATTAAGTTGAGGTGGCGTAAATTTGGGGCCATAAACGACTCAGGAAGTATGAGCTTCGCTGGATCCAGTGTGGCCGTGGAGGCGAGAGAGAGGTATTCCAGTTTCTGGAAAGGTTCATTCATGTGTACCAATAATTGGCGCCAGTACTGAGGTGAAGCTTGAATCGCAATGTGGTGTATGCGATCGCGGTGTACAGGAGCGAAAGGCAGCCAGAGCATGATCATAGGAGACGTGGTTGTATTGGCAATCCGAGTTGAGACCTTGCAATCAATGATGATCGGCAGGGGTGGAAAGAGGTTGAGCATGGGTAATATGGAGGTGCGGCTCAGAACAGGGAGGCGAATTTTCAAGTAGGAGGGTGATCCGAATATGAGGCTCCGCCATCTTCGACAAACATGGGAGAGCTTGCCCCATTGAAGTTGAAGATCCCATCCTTGTTCATCACCCAGTCGGCAATGATTGAATATTTCAAGGAGTGTATCGTCGTTTAGTATATTGATCGGAATTCTGTATAGCACTTCATACCCCGGACGCTCAGATGTTGGAGGTTGGGGCGGTTGGTACTAGGTTAGAGTTGGTACATGGTCACGGAGAAGTACGTTTGGGAGATGCATTTAGATACGCACCAACTTCCAGTAAAACCCGGGAGGCCGTTGTCTGGCATAGATGTGTAGGTCGCTATCACCGGGACCTTGCGTCCTGCGAACTAGATCTCTCCAGTCCTTACATGCCCACCTTGCTACAGGAAGGACCGTTACAATTGGCCGCAAGCAAAGGGAATAAACCTGATCGCTTGGGTCAGGGGACACGAAACGCGTCTTGCAATGCCACAAGTTCGGCATGCCTCGAAAACACTTTGCAACGACTGATTCTCCCTCGAGTACACCTTGACCATCTGAGACAATGTCAGAAACGAGATGAGAGTGGATGTAACAATGAGCGTACCTTTAAATATCACAACATCATTCGGTTTGAAGACATTACCAAAAATCCGCGTTTCGCGTTGAGTTTCAAGAAACACACGCCTCGGCCGATCAATAAGAATATAAATTGTAGTCTTTGGTTCAATACGAAAATACTCCGCTGGGAATGCCCTGAATTCGGCCCCATATGAACCTGCAGATGTTGGGAGACTCAAGTAGAAGTGTGGATTTTTCTGCAGAGTGATATGTTTGCTGTCCCTGGAGCGGTAGAAGTTCCAAAGTATCTCCGGAACGTTTACGGTGTGACTGCGCGTCTCTAGAAGGAGAACCTGATGATGAAAGAAAGGACGAGAACATTAGTCGACGCTCACGATGTAGTACGACAATGGGGTTTGGGTCGGGAAGCGTTTCTAGCAGCGCGAATTTGACGGTTATATAACCCGATTGTTCCTCTTCGGTCTGCTGTGTCACAAAATCAGTGCAAAGTGAACCAGGACAGGAAAACGCGATGCAAGGCTCACAGAAGCCTGTGACATCTTGTTGCAGACTCTATCCTTCTTCCTTGCGTCATCCATCAATGTGCCAATCAGGGAGAACCTATTTTGACGACAGAGGTCAGGAATTCAGCCTGAACCGTGACCGTATTCAGTTACCGAGGGTGAAACCGCCGGGCGTATTCACTCAACATCTCCACTGCTAGTTTGAATCGTTTGTTCACTTCAGCATACCTAGCTACGTCTCTGGATGGATGGGCAGCTGCGCGCAAGGTACTATCGCATGCTTCCAGAACTCTTGAGAAATTGTCACGGTTATGGCAAGTTGTATCATCCGAGACACTTACCTCTTCAGTTCGAAATATTGGTGGGACTGTTGTATCGAGTCTCGGGAGAATCGCCGGCACAGGCTGATGAGCATCATAGCCTGATTGTGGTAATCCCTCCCGTTCTCAGATTGCCCTTCTACAGCTGCGTCAACACTCATGGGTTGTATGTTTACAAACGAAAAGAGAGTGGAGGAGAGGAAAGGTTGTGGTTGTAAGGACTGTTGACTGACGGCGGACAACAACCCATTGCAACGCAACGCAAAACACGTGTGTATACGCACGTCCTCAGGCTCTCGGCCTCAGCCGCGAGGACAGAGTCGTGGCAAATAGCCCTCGTAAATCCCACAATGGCGCAGATCAGGGCGGTGGGTTACTAGTACGAAGAAATGAGTTCCTCGTTTCACGTTTTATCACAGGTTTGACGTAAGGGATACAGACCTAGAAGGTTGGCTTCCGACTTTCGTCCAGCCCGCCAGAAGGCAGTCATTGTGAATAGAATACAAATCGTGTTTTTCCCGATTCTGAATCCCGAATCTTCATGCAATTGATGATACCCACTTGCACCCCAGGTACCCGAGTCATTACACACGACTATTCATCCCCATTCATAGCTCTGACGTGCCAATAGTGGGCCAGAGTGCCTTCAGAAAGTGAAAAGCGGAGAGGAATGCAAGGATTGGCGCGACCCATGCTGTGGAGGCACTGGGGTGGCCTTTGATGGACTTCCCGCAGCCCACGGAATATCCACCAAAAAGAAGCAAGCACAGCGCCCAACACGGTAGAGGTCACGATGTTGGTTTTAGGTCCCATTTAGGCATGATGATGTTCCTTGCCTTGTCGCCTGAAGAACGATTTCCGGGTCTGGTGAAAAAGTCCTGCCTAGTAGAGCAAATTGTGGCTGGGCAACTCCGTCATACCCAGGGTTTTCTCGCGCTCCGAGTCCCTCGACAATGACCCTGACCCTGACTGGCGGAAGCTGCCACTCACGCGACGGCGGCGGACGGGCCGGGATCACGTGCATCACGTGCGCTCAAATCGGTCCATTCGGTGTAAATCGGTCGGGTCGGTCTAAATCGGTCTTAAGACCAATCTGTGGCTGTTGGACGCAAGATCACATGATTAAATCCGTGGGAATGGGAATGAAGAGGGCCGCCAAGTTATCAATAGACCATTCAGAGTTTCTAGCGAACCTCTGACTCCTACAGGTACACCTTCTCATATAGATCTCATACCTCAATATCTCAGTTTGTTTAAGCACGAGCGTGATAGAGGTATGTCACCACGAGTCCGAGATTTTACGCACGGCATCGGCTCCGTGGCCACGCATCACTGTCCCTTCAGACCTTTTGCAATCTAGTTCGACGCGGCCTTGTCATTATAGAGGTCCACTGTCCATCATACCCACTGCGGCGTGTCTCTTTCGCGTCAACGTTCTCGCTAGAACCATCACGGCAGCCACCACAAAATCGGAGTCATGCTCGCTGAGCACGCTGACCCTCATCGGGGCATACCTCACCTAGTCAACGTCTTCCAATACACGCCACTACTCACACTGGCTACGTACTGCACCGCCCATACCCGCGCCAGAGCCAATCGGACACCGGAGCGAAACCGCCCTTGGACGTATTTCAGCGTAAAATTGAATGTAGTACCGCTCCCGCTTTTTACATCCGAGCCCCATTTCCCATGGCGTCGTACAAGCCGACCCTCGTTTAACCTTGTGCACGATGTCGTTGTGCTAGCGAACGTTCTGACTCGTTTCTCTCTGCCACTTTGAATGTTTTTTGCGACAGCTGTTCTCAGCGCATAAACTGAACCGAGCATCTTTTATGAACACACAATGCGGTAGTATACTCGCAGGACGAACCACGACGGCACTGCGTTACCAGGTATCGTCTTCATCGTCCGCGTGGTCGGTTTCGCCTTTCCCTCATCATAGCCTACCATCATCGAGTACACGCTTGTTTAGCGAGGCCCGAACAGTGGGGTGGTGGAAGGCGACCATAAAGGGTGCGATCCGAAAAGGAAAGTGAGACATGAGTGAATCATCTCGTTCCCTGTCACTAATGTGTCGGAGTTTACATCGAAAAATAAGACTGCGGTGTGCTCGGGGCACTGCGACTGCCAGAATTAGAGCAGCGCACCACTACACGCCAACACTTCTGTGTAGGTTCACAATTCAAAAAAGAGTAGGCATGATGGATCGTGAATCTCGTGGTATAGGGCCAACTTCACAGACTAGCAGAGTGTCAAACTCTTGGGAGGTCACGAACATTGCATTCCTATGAACGCCCTTAAGGTGTTTTCTGGGCTGAAAGCACGTCACGCGTCACGGCCGACAAAAATGACAGATTTTTCACAGGGGCTGACGTCGACCGAAGGATACTAAGTTAGTACTGCTCGATATTGCGGCCCGCGGCCCCTAATGAGGAACTTTACTCCACAGATACAGTTGGGCGATCTGTCACCTGTCAACGTTGATGCTGGTGTGGAAAGGACAGCTGTAATTGATAGATTGATAAGTTGCGCACACGTTTCCGACTTCTTATTAAGACACAGCAACAGTAATGGTATTGACTTCTGAGCCCCAGGGGGAAAACGGAACTCTGAATCGAGGTAACTCATGAGCTGAGCGCTAGATTAACATAAAGCAGCGCCCGAGACACCGATGTGGACCCTGAGCTGCTCACAGCTAGTCTCTACACACTCAACCTCTGGTTCTTCTTATCACTGGGTGGAAAACTAGTTTATAATGCTGACGAAACTGTTTGAATAATAGAAGGCAAAATTTCTTTATTAATAAAAAAAGCGTTAGAGGAAATCTTTAAAATATTGTGCTCAACATAATTGAATTCTGGCTGGGATATCAGCACATTATTTTAAAAAAATCCCCCTTTGTTTCCCCTAAGTACTTGTAAAAAAAGTCATCTTTTGTTATTCAATAGGTTATAGTTATGTTAGTATCGTAAGCCAGTTCTCCAACCCAGGCTTACACTCGGGCCGCGGGCATCCACCCTCCGGCACGTTCCGGTGCTGCCATCGACACCGGAGACGGGTCGAGCGCCTATCTCCTGCCGGACAAGGGAAAGAAAAGGGTCCAGAGCAAGGACTGCCTGGTGTAGGTAGTTGAGGGTGGGTGCTCCGCGCTCGGTCCGACGTCATTTCTGAACTGCGGACCGGGCGGTGTGTCGGCGCCCGCGAACACTCGATCCGCCGAGGTGGAGTAAGAGAATCGGGTCATCAAAACTGCGCAACGGAATAAACGAGCACTGGACTGGACCGCTGTGATCACAGTCGCTGTCAGCGAGGTAGGTCCTCAGTAGACGATGCTGGCCAATTCAGAGGCTGCCTCCATCCCCTGACAACCGTTCAATTGGAGGTCTCTGATTACTGGTCAATTGATCAGTTTTGACGTACGCAACAGAAGTTCGGGGGAGGTTAGACAAAGTTGAACCAATGGCAGAGGGGCGGAGGCCTTTGCTCCACAGCATTTCACTTAGTCACGTAGCTCCACAGGCAGGCAGTGCGGCCTTGGGGCTGACAACCTACTCCTGACAGTGACGGATCCTTGATATAAAATCAGCGAACAGGGCACCCTACACGCCAATCAACTTTTTATCGACACTCTCAACGTTCGATTCGTTCCTACCGAAGTCATCGTTATCATGAAGTTCACGGGTGTTTTTGCTGCTCTGTCTATGGCCGTGCTTGTTCTCGCCACGCCAAAACCCGAGATTATCGAAGAGAAGCGTCAAGGTACGTACTGCATGAGGTTGATGTACATCTGAACACAACAGTTTGACTCACATTTACAAAGTCGAATCGGCCCTTGCATCTGTCGTGAACGATGTTACCACTCCTGGTGAGCGCCCAATTAACTGACACAACTCCCATATCGCAACTCACTTTGGTGGTCGGACAGCGGACTCTATCATTTCAGAGGCGACCTCCCTCGCTGCATCGGTGGCGTCAGAAGTCACGTCAGCCGCCGGAGAAATTGCCACTGAAGTTACCTGTACGTTTTTCTTTCTCGTCAATTCCACGAACCTCGGGCGTGTTGACGTTGACGGTGTCATAGCGATCGGTGGCAAAGTTTTTACCGAAATAACATCAGTCGGTGGCGCGGCTATCACGCTCGCCGAAAGCGGTGCGGGAGTTGTCACCACTTTCGCTGGGTCTGTCTATACGGTCGCAACATCAGCTGCTGCGAGTGCTGCGAGTTCGGCGACTCAGCAGGGATCCGGGTATGCATCAAAACATCAGATTATCCCATGGGGAAAAGTCTAATTGAACGACCCTTATAGAAACGTGGCTGTGGCGAATATCCTTCCGTTTCATATCTCAGCGCCTGCGCTTGCAGCACTTGGTACAACGGCTGGTGGTGTACTATTTGGTGCTTGGGTGGCATTTTGAGCACATGTGTATGATGTTTCAGTGAGCCTCGATACCCCCAATTATCGATAGTACTACTGTTATCATGGACTCGTTCGTTTTGTATTTCATGTAACTTAATAAGCTTTAGCATCAATATTTACAGCAATTTTTTCTTCCTGGAGTGGTCAATAAGACCTTATCAGATTATTGTCGTCTTTTTCCACGCTCCTCGGGACTCCGTCGCACTTGCACTCAGCATGATACACAGTCACTGCTAATAGACCCCGCGGGCTCCCAAGCGTCTTTGGGCACTATCTCGCATCTCAAACAGTATATGGGGGTGCGGCGTCCTAGCCTGCCCCGCCCGACGGGAGCCCCTCATGCACGGCCACACTGGCACCTCAGCCAGTCTCTGTCATGTCTCGAAGGTCTCAGTCACTTCACCGTCTTGGTAAGAAACGACCCGACCGACTTTAATAGATGACGTCTGAAGCCAGCTAGCATGGCCACGGATGCTATCGTAGTTCAATTTCAGCGGCTCTGGCATTGGAACGTGTGGCCATGTGTGCAGCCCGCGCTCGGTATTCGTTAACTCGTCCGGGTCCAAGGAGTACGGGAAGCGTAGTGGCTCGAGCAAGCAAGGGGTAAGCGTAAGCACGAACAAAACGGGATATACTTGATATGATTTCCAGGATTTGCGAATTATAGGCATTACAACATGTGCATACACCTTTATAGTGTTAAGTGTCAAGAAACGAATACCATCAACGGACATAGTCATATGCATGGATCGAGATATCTGTTGTTCATCATCGTCTGGGAACTCGCTCTCCGTCTTGTTCTAGTCCAACAGCGAGCCTCTGCTTCTTGGCCTTTAGCGAACTTGTGATATCTTCGTCGATTTGCATCATGTCTTGCAAAGGTCGCTTAGCATTATCCCTCCCGATCTCGCCAGCAGCCGTCCCCATGTTACCAACGTCTAAGAACAGCGCGTCCGAGTCAGTCGAAAGGTACCATTCGGGCAACGAAGGCCGCTGGCTGGGATCATGCACCTTCAGCTTCCTCCCAATCCCCCTCAGGTGCATGTTTTCTTTCTCGACCGTGTTAAGGAAGCATAGAACAACGCGCCTGCATGACCATCGGTCAGCCCTGATCGGACTGTACGTCGGCGACTTGTTCTCGATCTCGGGCGCTGTTCAACCTTCCGTCTTGCAGAAGTCGTCGACCTCCTCGTTTTTTTCTTTTTACTTGTATGGCGATGTCAAAGCCGATGATCTTCAAACAATCGTCCCCGTCGACAACAAGGTTGCCACTGCACGGTTGATGTCTGTGTGGTCGATGCAGTGCTTGTGAAGATACGTAAGGCCCTGAAGGCCGCGCCCGCTATTCCTTCTGGGTTCAAGGTGGCTATGACCATAATCCTAGGCAGTACTAGCGCCACATGCTGAGTGCCATGTAGCACATTCCTCTCAAACGACACACTGCAAGCGAAAAACGGGTTCCTTGAAACCCCATAACGCACCGCCAAACTAACTCACTCAAGTGAAGAAGCGCAGTATTATATTGAAAGAGTTATTGTAAATGTCAAGGTACAGTATCGTCCTCTCAGATCTCATCTCACATCAGCAGAAGCAGAAGCCGCAGACGCTGCGGTCAGACGCTGCTCGATTCCCGCTCCCCACGCGACATCCTCCAACGAAGCCGGCGCAGCACCAAACGCATTCGGACTGTACGGCGGCTCCAGATCTCGCGAGCTGTAGCTGTGCGCGAGGATCCTCTCCACGCGCGACAGTGCCGCGTGCCGCGCCGCATACCGCATCGCCGGCGTCCCACGCACTTCGTCGTCCTGCGCGATACTGCTCGTCCCCGAATTCGCGCGCGCTGCTTCGGGCTGTACCCGTACTAGCACAGGTCCCGATTCCGGTCTCGGTCTCGGCCTCGGTCTCGATCTCGGGCGTGCTGCTGGCACTTGGAGGTGCGCTTGTTGTCGCTTACCCCTGCTCGTGCCGCTACTCGCTCTGGAAGTGGCGGCCGGTCGGGCGACTGTGAGCCGGTTGGGCCCGCCAGGCTGGGGGGACTGAACGTCAGCGTCGAGTGCAACGAGCTCGACGTGACATGCGTTGGAGTGCGCAGGAGCATCTCCGCGTCCTTCTTCTCCTGTGCCGCGCGGCGCGGGGGGACCACCGTAAATCTGTCTTCGTCGATGGGAGTTGGAGGGCTTGCAGTGGCCCAACTTCGCGTCCACGCGAGCCAGCGCTCGCCTGGGTGAGCGTCGACTGCCTGGCGTAGGGCCTCGTCACTATCCCAAGCGTTCGTTTGCCCAGGAAGGTCTGACTCTGACACGGGTGAGAGGTCTGTGGTGGAAGGAGGAAAGGGACTCGAGATGGCTTCCTCGACGATTCGAAAACCGCTTCCAGGTACCCATTCGGTATTGGTGTCACGCAACGTAGGCGAGGAAGAAGGCACCACGCTCGGGGCGCGAGAATCACCCAAATGGGTGCCCGAGTACGCGCTTCCAGAACTTTGATATGTTTTTGCGGTTCGACGAGAGGGATCCCGTGACACGCTGCGAGCACTTCGATCAGAAACTCGTTGCAGGCGCTCGAGAATTTTGCGACGGACAGATGTACTGCGAGTGGGACCATGTCGACCAATTTCCTCGTCCGACAATGAAACAGGTGAGATGGCACGTCCTCGTGAGCGAGCGTGCGTTGGGCTAACAGACAAAGGGCGTGGATCAGAAGATATGACCGTGCTAGTGGTGCTCTCGCGTGAAGGTGGAGCCGTGCTACGCGTACTGGCACGATGAGAACTAGATCCCGTGACACTCAATAGCCATGCTTTCGTTGCAGCGCCATGTCGGGTGTATTTGCTTGGACTACCCAGAGCCATCAGCGATGCCTCTTGCATGTCCCCTGCATTGTGACCCATGTCATGCATGGGAACATACGGTGGGCCGGGAATGAAAGTTGCTCTTCGAGAGCCATCACCATTGCCACCCTTACGCGCGAGACGTCGCGAGTACCACCGATAGCCTAGCAATCCAAAGAGTGCCCCCAGTAAAATGCCAGCTAGGATGAAAAGCGGGGTGAGGTAGAGCAGCTTGAAACCAGAATGTGCGGTGGAATCAACTTTTGGGCGTGAGGGTAAAGAGGTCGCAGGCGGGAGGGCAGCGATAGATAATACAGGAATACCTCGAACCGGAACACTACTATTAGCAGTAGCAGTAGAAGTAGTATCATTGAGACTCGGCGTTGCCGCTGACGCGGTAGTTGCGGATACCGAAGAGCCTATTGATACCGCAGCGACTGCAGGTGGTGATAAAGAAGTTGCTGTCTCTGAGGAGGTACCTGACACGGTGGAGGCGGACTGGCCCCATGGTGGATAGGGCCACCAGTTGAACGAAGTGGTCGTGGCAGAGGAAGGCGCGTCTATGCGTGCGTTAATGTGAGCAGGCTGCGTCCGATCGTATCCCTGAAGGGAATGCGTGTGAACATTCTCCGCAGACGTCGTCGCATAAGCATTGTCCGGCGGCGGGAGCGCACCGCGGGCAAAATTCACGTGCGACTTGCCAATAGGCCGAAAATCGGCAGGTTCGAACACAGGGTCCGGTCTCCGAGGGCTCAGTTTGTGGGGCATAGTAGAACAGGGTCAATCAAGGGATGGAGTCGGGCAGTAGCACGAGGATCTCGATGCGCGACTCGACACCTAACGCGGACAGGTCCGCAATGGGCTTGTCAAAGCGAAGTCCGGCGGCAATGAACGTCGAGCGGCGGATAGGATGGAGAGACGAGGCGTAGAACGTCCCAGTGACAGCTGAGCGCAGAGTATTCCTCCAAAACGGCTTTGGACGGACTGATGGAAGCGGGGGGATGTCAAGCCGCTTTGGGGATCAGGGGACGATGCACGCACATAAGGTTGTTGGAGGGCGAACAACTACCGGTATGGGGCTACGACGGCCGCACGCGGAGTTGGGCGTTTTGGCACGAGGGAATAAACGGGCGGGCGAGTCAACGGTTCCTGCTTTAGCAGAAGACAGTCGAGGGAGAGTGAGTCTGAGAGGTTCTTTGGATCTCCTGGTGAGGCGAGGAGGTAAGAGAAGGTTGTCGTCTTGGGCCTTGATAGGCGAGGGAGGTGGCGAACCTGTATCGACCATTTCGACGGTGACTATAGGTATAGCTATGGTAGCGACTGGACGCGACGGCAGTGACCGATGGTTGAGGGCGAAACGGAGACCAGTCTCCTTGACTTTGGGAAGGTAAAGAGTGCTCGGGGCATGCAACATCGTGAGGTCTGCCATGAAAAGAGAGGGCGAAGGTGGGAAACAAGATGCATTGATCCTCTTTATTTTATCGCTGGAACGGCCCTAGCTGACTTGCTCACGTAATACCAAATTCCAACGCCGAGCACCCCTGCAATGCGTTGTTGTTACCAACTACTGCGCGCCTCCATTCTACTCGACACGCTGCTGACGAACGTCGAACCGCTTTGGGAATCATTATCGTGCGGTATCATGGCATCCCGTTGTTCCTGTATCTATCAATAGCCCCGTGAGAACACGTAGTGGCAGGCACTTGCACGGCTGTGGCTTGAACAAAGGGTCATCCCGCAGTATCTAATTCAGTAAGGATCTCTATGTCTCAGCTAAGTTTCCTTGGTAACCCAACAGGGTGCAATACTGCACCCGGAATTACCATTGCTGAGAAAAACCTTGATCCGTGCAGAAGACGTCACAGTGCCATGAAAGGGCAAGGGAGGGAAAGGGGCCCTGTTACGGTAAGCTCGTATAGTAGCACTTCCTGCCAAAGTCAACGTTGGTCGGAAAGAACCTTGGCCAGGCAAGGCGGAAAACGCAGGTTTCAAACCGGGAGTACTGTTATTTCCAGTGTCAACCACGATCTGAGGAGCAAGAGCGCTTGTCGACACGTTGAGGACGAGTGTTCTCCATCGAGACGTCTCTTCACAAAATAGGTGACGGGTGTGGTCTTTTTCCCTTGCGCGGTTATCACAATTTGTGTCCTGTGCTCTCAAAAAGGTGTTTGAAGAACTTGTCGCATGCCAGGACGTAGCGGGAAGCCCCATGTTATTATTTGTTTCTATACAGCCGTTTGGCCAAACTCCATTGAATACAATACTGAACGGAGAGGGACCCACACTACGCCGAGTCAACTCACCAGCACCAGCTGCAAGGAGCAATTGACGCTCCTTAATGAAAGGTGCAGTCCCAGTGATGCATACACGTGCGGTCGAATGATGCCACGTGTAGATGTTTGCGCTCTTCTGGGGCACGCACCTTCTGTGAAAGTGAAAGGCGGCAGATGGCGAGAACGATCGGACATTAGGTGAATGTACGGTAAAGTATACAGTAACTTTGTAAAGTCACACATTGACCTCTTGCACAAAACGTTGCGCGTGAGACGCGACCATCTCTTTAGCAGGAGGATGTTCCCATTGCCAAGTTCAACACAAACGGAGAGTCTAGAGTCCCCAGTCGCCTGCCCGCGAGATCGCGCGGCGAGGGCGCAGGCGCGGCGCCGGGCACGCACGAGCGTCCCTGGCCGGCCATGATTCCAACATCAAGAAGATGTTTCACGCTGCTTTATAATGCGATCATGCATCCGGGCGAAAGTGCCCTTAAGGGGAACGATAGTATACGTTCTGGCCCCTGGCACATGAATCCGAGCGGCGTTCTACGTACCCAGCGCGCCGCCCTCTGCCAATGACAGGATGACCACGTTCAGCGCATGACAGCGAATCGCCGACTAGCTCAGCCTTTGCACTAGGTGATTCGAATGCCCCGATAGCGCCAATGTGTAAACAAAGGGCAATGTCTGTTCAGAAGAACGTGATCAGCCTTCTTGTAAGCCCGTAGGGCGTAGATCGCGAGTCACTACATTGTGAGTGGAAGGGGTATGCGTTCTGTATTGAGGATACAAGGAGGTATTGTATGAATGGCTGCTTAGGCGAGTGTGACCAACAGACCGAGAGAGAGAAAAGAGAGAGGTGTGTGTGTGTGCGTGTGCATGAGAAGAGCGAGACGGACGCTGACGGGACGGACGGAACGGGACGGGATGGGCGATACGGACACACGCGAGAACACGAAACGAGAGGCGAAGCTGATTGGGATATGATTCGACTAATTCTTCTATATCCTCTCCTTGAGTTGGAGGGAGGCTTTATATACAGGAGTACCACTAGTAAGCGAAGGCAGTGAAAGTAACACACCAAATAAGCCTGAGTCTAAGTCTCCCAACAGCTTAGTCATCAGTAAAATATCCACTAACTTTTTCACTTTTCGACTTTTTTTTTTAAGAAAAGAGGGTTTTATTCGACTTCTCTCCTCCGGAAATGAATTTGTGAATCAAATTTTTTGAATTCTAGGTTCCTTGCACATTTGTTGGCTTTTCCACTCATATGGGCTTGTACGAGCTCGAACAAGCCCAAAAATGTAAGTGGTAGTTTTACTGATGCAGTGACCTATGTGATGTTCCAACTTGCAGGCAGGAATGTGGCCTTGGACCCGTTGAGAGACTTGAAAAGTTTGGAAGCTGTATTCGCCAACACGTCTTCAAGCGCGGTCCAGAAGGCAGCGTAAATCAGCCTCGTTCTGCTGCCCAAGATGATAGGCAAGTATCGTGTGCTCAAAGTCGCCACTTTCAAGTTCTGGAATATTGAGCTCATGGATACCACCCGCCTACCCAGATAGAGGGCGAGAAATGATGATCGTGTCTGATCCTTTGTCTCGGCGGATATCGGACTTGGCGAAATCATCGACAAAGGCATCCGTCAAATTACCTTCGGTTTCGTCCCATGCGCCCTTTATGGGGAAGATGCGTCGGGGACATCATGATGTGAGTTTAAAATCCAAGTTACACTCACTAGCAACTCGATAAATGATCCAACATCAGGTACCGTTATATGGATTATGATCCTGGAGGGATACTGTACTGTAGCACTTCCATCTCGACTTCAATTCCACCCGTGAGATTGAGCCACGCAGGGTGTACAACCTATCATTAGAATATTGCGTATTAGCCTCGCATCTCACATGCAAGAAAGGCCTGAGACTTACCTCTATTATTATATTCGCTTCCGCGCTCGCAAGGAGAGACGGGGATCTTACGGATGGATCAGGAAACACAAAGTGACCCTCGAAAGACAGCTTCTCTGGCCGCCGGAGTCGTGACAACATCAGGAAAACATACACTAGCTTTTTCACTTTTCAACTTTTTGGAAAAAAAGTGGGTTTTATTCTACTTCTCTCCTCCTAAAAATGAATTTGTGGACCACTTTTTTTGAGTTCTAGGTTCCTTTTCGACTTGTACGAACTCATACGAGTTTGTACGAGTTCATACAAGTTCATACAAGTCCAAAAAAGTAAGTGGCAGGTTTCCTGATGAATTACCACCACAGTCCCATTGGGAAGCTTGTGGACGGTAGATATTCTTCTCTTCCTTCGAAGACGACAGAAACAACGCCATTGAGTGTGTCCACAGGCTGGCCAGATCGATGATTCGGAGTTATCCGACAAAGGTTCCCGAAGATGGCCGAGGCGGCACTGAAGGGACGTGCCGGTGAGAAAACACATAGGGCCCGGGCCGGACCGCCGCGGCGTTCGTCATCGCGTTCTTCGCGCAGCTGAAGCCTATATTTCCGGAAAATATTGGGACGGCCGAGTGATGGGGTAGGATCGAGACTCGGAGCGCCCGTAAGCCTTTCACGACTTGGTCACGGCCTAGCCCGATTCGGCGTCAACCTCAGTGCACGACCCCGGAAATGTGCATGATTACTTTCCGAAGGACATCTTTGAACGATATCTGGCTGACGCGATCATATTTGTCATATGCCACCTCTTCATGTTGCCCAGCGTGGTTGAGACGGTCATCTCAGCGACCTGCGCGCGGTCACCCGCTGTTACGTACGGACGCCCTCGAGGTGATCCCGCGAACGCGGAAACGTCAACCATAATTCGCATCCGCTTCTTTTCTCTCTCTTTCTAGGCTAGTTTTGCCTCATTTCGTTTTGGTTTTTTTGGGCCTTACAATCTTCCCCTCCCAACTGTTTTCTAAGCAAACATTTGAGCGGACTCGGAGAGCGTTCATGGAATATTGACAGACGAGCGAGATCGTGCATATGAAGATGTACAGTCTGTATGAATCTCTCAGCGTCGTTGGCTCCTTCATCCCCAACTCCTTCAAGTTTCCACACTTCGCGCAGGCGGTGCATAAAGCTGCAAAAAATACGCCGCCGACCTTCAAGTTCTAGGTCTCTTCATTTCCCCCTATCGGGAAGTAGATTAAAAATCTTCAAAACTCCCATCCAGGTACGCGAGTTTGATTTTTTTCTTAGCAACGATGACCCACCTCTTCGCTTCTTGTTTTGCCTGCCGGTGTGCAGGCCGCCCGTGACTGATTGTAACAAGACTTTGCATTTTGATTTCTCCGATCATGCGACTCCTTCGATGATTTGCAACAATGTACGAAGAGTGCAACTTGACTTGGAGTCGGTGATCCCATCGCACTACTTTGGGAATAAATTTCCATTCCAAGATAGTAGGCGCCCGTTTCCTTATGCCTCGTTGTCAACACGACGCACTGCAGGCGAGTAACTTACTGTACTTGCCATTAAACCTTGTTTTCTCTCCGCCGTCCGCCGCCCCTCTTACCCTCCCCCTTCTCACCTCTTTATCACTTATCACGATGTTCGTTATTCTTGCCTTACTCGCAGCCACCCGCGCATCTCCTCTTGGCCTACCATCACATCCTCTTGTCTCGACAGTCCAACTTCACGCACCCTCCTGTAGCGATCCTAGTGGGGGCAGGTCGCTCTGGGACATTATACGTAGTTGTGCATTCACCGTCCTCCTGTGCACTTGGACCTCGGTGCACCCTAACATTCCAAGCCCTGATGAAAGGTGGCCAAGACTAGCTTTCCGACATGTCGGACTCATGCTTGCCACCCTTATCGTTCCAGAAGCTATCATTGCATGGGCAATAAGACAGCGACTGGCTGCCACTGAACTGGCAGAGAAACACAAAGGTGAGTCCCACAAAACCGAGGGCGAAAATCTATAGTGACCATTTGACACAGGAGAGGGATGGACGACCACGCACGGCTTCTTTGCAATCATGGGGGGCTTCATGGAATACGAGGGAAACCGACCGATCCGAGTGCTGTTTCCGAGGCAGCTAGAATCCTATTCTCTGACGGGGAATGGTGATTTCCCGAGGATTTCGAAAGCGGAGATCGAGGACAAGAGCAAGGGCGATGCTATCTCCAAAGGGCTCGTCATCTTTCAGACGGGCTGGTTCGTGACGGGATGCATCGTTCGAGGAATCCAAGGCCTACCGATCACAGAGCTGGAACTTGCCACTGTCGCCTTTGCAGCTCTCAATTTTGTGATTTACCTCTTGTGGTGGGAGAAGCCACTGAACGTGCAACGTGGGGTGCGAGTGTACAAGAAACGACCGACTGAAGAACTCATGGAGGATGGGGATGTGGAAGCTACCATAGGATTTTGGGTCGCACTTCGCGATTTATTTTGGGGCCTTCCAGTTACGATCTGCCGTGGACCATCTATTGACGATGATAAAATAGATCAATTGTCATGGCTAGGCCGGGTCCTCCTGTGGCCGATCTGTAGGCCTTTGACAATTCTGACTGGCCTAGATAGGATGTCTGAAAACTCGAAAAGGGTCGGCACGTTTTATCCTTGTCAGTGGGTCAGGATGCCTCTCGGCGGAGGGGTCCTCGTGTCTTCCATTGCGTCTGTCTTTGGTGCTATTCACTGCATCGGATGGTCATTCACTTTTCCCTCCAGCACAGAACAAACCCTCTGGCGTGTCGCTTCCGTCTATATATCTGGTGTGCCAATTATGTTTTTCCCATTGCGATTTGGGCTTTCCAAGCTTCCCGATAACGATAAACATTTATACTTCATTGGGCCCATAATGGTTTTTATAGTTTTTTCACAAATATTGCTTTATGTACTTTGTCGATTCGCATTACTCGTAGTCCCTATCCTGTGTCTTAGATCGCTTCCTTCTGCAGCCTATCAGGTTGTACTCTGGACTTCATTAATCCCCCATGTCTAATTTACTCTTTACAACCAATCATCGTGCCCACCACAGCGCAACGGTTCCGTGATATTTGAAGGTTTGTGGGACCGAAGACAGTGGGTTTCGGTGAAATATCCGCTGTTGCTGCTTCCTGGGTTTCACACACATAGGCGTGTACGAGAATGGAGGTAAAGTGTAGCCAGCCAGCTAGTTCCTTAGCTCAACCAGTGCCGGAGACTGATGTCGCGCTGATGCAGAGATATCATATGCTACATACGATGCGCAAGCTCGACTACCTGTGAGAAAGCGCTGACCCGTCGACTGGCCACTGAACGCTCGCTGTCCGAGTCGCCTGCTCGAAGGCGGCGCGCATCTCATCCCTCATACTCGTCCCTTTGTGGAAGCGGAAGATAGAGGTCATGGACGCCTGGCCTGCCACTCTCAGGACGCAAGAGACACGGGGAACACACCTTTATCATTCACCTCGCTTCCACGCTCAAACGAAGAGAGACAGGTCTAACAATGGGCAGATGTTTAAGGGCAATCAGGAAATGCGAAGTGTCCCCCGAAAGACAGCTTCTCTGGTAGGACTCGTGACAGCCACTGCTACACTGGCAGTCCCTCGAGGAAATGGGTGAACGAAGGGCGTACTTTCGGTCCTTTGAATGCGACAGAAATGACGCCGTCCGAGTCGAGTGTATCCAGGGATTCGAGAATGGAAGGCACCAGGGCAGCCTAAGAATCCCCCTCCTCAGAGTCGAGGGAGTCCACGTTGCCGCGGACCACAGGTTGGACGTGGTTGACAATACGAGGTTCGCGAACAAAGGGCACTTTTTCCCTGGAGATGATGGTCGATCCGCGCGCGAAAAGCGCCCTCATTCCACGTCAAGAGGGACGCGCCGGTGAAGAAACACTCCCTCACGAGACGATCGTCGTAGTGGTGGGTCTGAGTAGTGGCGTCACGGTCGTGCGCTTTGCGCAGCTGAAGGCGATACTTCTGGAAAATCTTCCAACCCGCGATCATCATGATGTCGTGGAGGTACTGGTACTAGCCGGTACTAGTAGGTCATTGAGAGATGGCTGAGCTGGAGGTACCCGCGACTCGGACGGCGGAGGTCCAGGAGCCTCTTCAGAGATCAGTCGAAGATGTCGAGAATGACGTTGGGTCCGTGTCGGGGGTCACAGAATCTGGCCATGATGTAGACTCGGAGCCTGAGGCCTGAGGTCCAGTTCAATTCCAGTCGAGAGAGAAGTGAGCGGTAACAAGCGCAAATTGGTATAAAGGACGTGCGGCGCAAGCGCAAAATTGCGTTCCACAGAGATATCCTTTGTTCTTTTTCTTCTTTCTTTTCTTTGTCAATGAAACCGAAATGCAGGATGTAACAAGCCAGCTGAGGCGCACTGATAGCTTCAATTGTGATCGCGTGCTAAAGCCCAGGCCTCTGGGTAGATGGCATGGCCCTCTCTCCATAGAGCCAGTCAACTAGTCAAATCAACGTTTGAGGCAAGGACTGAAACGGGCCAGTGTGCCAGTGAGTGGTCGCCCGCCGCTTAGGCCCAGGGTTGGCACGATGGCGGACTCTGATTCGGCCCAGGCTTCCCACGATAAACAGCAGCACCCCCGAATATCAAGTTTTTCATACACATATAGTACGTGGAGACCATACAAGTACGTGAGACACAGACGACCTCGGTGGGTGGATCCGAATCGCCCTTTACTGTGTGTGTGTTGTGTGTGTGTGCCAAAATGGGTATTAGTTATATAGATGGCCCTCATCTTTTTTCCCCCCTCCGTTCCACCTCCTTTCTATAAATACCATGACGTGGCGAGAGTAGAAACCGGCGCAAGCAAGCTCAGAGCAAGGCAGAGATCAGGACAGCAATAGGACGGAGACAAACGCATACGATCGATCGCATCCCCCTCACCTCACTCACACCAGCGCCTTCACCAGCATCCCCTCCAGTCGACAATATTCCGGCACGATCGCCGCGTACGCCATGAACGCGTCCACGTCCGGCTCCGCGACCTTTGCCAGACCGACCTGGGTCTCGGCTTCGCTTGTCGGCAGGGCCGTGACTGGCACCAGCACGGCGGTAGACCCCGTAGCTTCGCTGGCCGCCTGGCCCGTGTTAGCCGTGGCCCCCCCCAAGTCAGGAGTCGTGAATACGGATGAGGGGAGCGCCCCGCTTGAGCTCGTAGTGGACGTTCCCGTGGTCGTCGTTGCCGTGCTCGAACCCGTCGTGGTACGAAACCGCGCGGCGAGCTCCCCCTCGCCGAACGCGTCACCACCGAGGCGCTCCATCTCCTCCAGCGCGTCCTCTTCCTCTTCCTCCTCCAATACTGCAGCGCCGAAGCCAGTGCGTCGGGAGCCGTAGGGCGTGTTGGCCCCGCTGCCAACGGGCGTCTCCCCACCGATATGCGTACGGACAGGGGTGCCACCACTGGCCACCCAGCGTTTTGCAAGCAGTCGCCGCACTTCCTCCTCGAAGCTCCCACGGCCCGTACCACGTTCTTTACCCCAAACCCATCTTGCGACATAGGCTCCGCCCAAGGCTGCTCGCCCGGGGTATCCCTTGGCTGGCGCGTTTCGGTGAGGCGTGATTTGCGCCGAGTCAAGCTGAGTCGTCGAGACAAAGATAGGAGCGTTGAAGAGCTCGCTGACGAGCGATGCAACCGCCGGGAAATTGATTGCAGCACCCGTCGCGAGGAGCCGCGCAGGCAACGAGGATGAGTCGTACGGATCGAATGATAAACCCAAGCCAGACGAAGATGCTCCCAATGGGCTGATAGTCGGTGTTCCCGTGCGCTGACCAGGTCCAGGAGATGCCGCTGAGCCGCTCGTCACTAACGAACTATTGCCCCGTGCGCGACCCACGGCTGCGCCAAGTGCGCCCGTCGCCGCCATACGCGCCCATCGCACGCGAAATGAGAGGACTTGACTCTCGACTAAGCATCGAGGGTTGGCACGAAGATCACGAAATTCGTTGACTTTTACGCCCGTTTCAAAGCGGAAAATTCCCTTGACGTGCGATAACGGGTGGCTGTCGCCTTGAAGGAGCCAAAAGCTGAACAGCTTGTCATCAAGACTGAGAGAGCGGTGTAAATGAGGGACGAAACTGAAGACATTGCCAAGACGAACCCAATAGAACCGCCTGGCGGAACAACTGACACAAGGCGGTCGAATGCGCTCCATGATTTCGTATACATGTCTCTGACGAGAGCTCGAGGAACGTCTGCATTTCTAAGAGCGGTGTAAGGAGGTAGGACAGGTCGATACACGTAGCGCCTACCTGCTTGTTAACATGCTGATATATTTCCGCTTCTCACTCGGATCTTGGGCAGGATGTGGGAACATGCTGTACAGCCGGCTGGGGAGATAGTGGGGAGCACTGGTAAGAAGAAAATCCATGGGACCGAAGGAGAGGATAGCATCGGAAGGCGACGGGACCAGCGAGAGGTACGTTGATAGATAGTCCGCAGTGAATGATGCGATTGTAGTTTCTTTGACACATTGAGTAGGGGCACATGTTCAGTAATATTAAACTCACCAGGTTCGAATCCGTATCTGTCGACAAGATATCGTGAAACAGTTGCAACTCGACGCCCACCACCTGAGACATCAACTTCCCCTAGCCACTCACGGACACGCCATGCCTCTTCTCTGGACCCCGAAATGTATTCAATCACCTCGTCGTCCCAATGACCCTGACCACCTGAGGCATACACATACATACCCGTAGCGCACGCCTCGGCTTCACCCATGTTAATCCACGTGCCAGAGATGAGACTCGCGAGAAATGCAGATGCGATTTGGACGCGGCCTGTGCGAGCCCATGTCTCGGGAGAAGTTTCGCGGACACGAAGGATTTGCGCGGCAACGAGGGAGGCATTGGCACACGTCCCAACACGGGCGGCCATGTGGTCTGGCCCGCCCAACATGGCTTCGATGCCGAGAGCATGGGAATGGGAAAAGGTGTCCTGGGCCACGGGGGTATTTGGTAAAGAAAAGGTGTTTGGTGAAAGCTGGGAATGTAGTGGTAGTCGCGAGTCAAGGGAAGGGAAGTTGGGAACCGGAGTTGACTTCCACCAGACGAGAGCGGGCTGGGCAAGTCACGTGGTTAGCGATCTTGGAAGGGATCTTGGCGCTTTGAACCAAGACACGGAAGTAAATCTCACCTGGGCAGCGCCGCCAATTGATTTGATTCTGGAGACTTCATGGTTTCGGCTAATTTCCTCCAGAAGAAAATCTAGAGGGAAGAAAGATAACCGGATGCCAACAAGACAACAAGTGAGACGGGCAACAACGGAGCGAAGATTCGATCCCGATCGAGAAGATAAATTTGATTTTCGTTAGCAACGTTCAAGGGGACTTTGGCGGGATCGGAGGAAAAATGATGCTCACCAAGGGCCTTCACCCACATGTCCACCGGTGTCGTGTACGCATCCCCCGGAGTAGTAAAGATCCCACCCTGTGTCCTAGATTGAGTCAGAACGGTGCACGGCGAGACAATTTACTCCAGACTGAACCCGGCCACACTCGCAGACGCGGAATCGTGCAAAACTCCGATGATACTCGTCGCACTCGACGATACGTGTAACATCTAACATCGGCGAAGACGGCCTAGCGGTAAGAAAGGCGATCGTATAGACAACCTGATTATCGAGCAAGTCATCGCGCATACGGCCCTATCCTCCGCCATCGATGCCGACCCCAACACAACACAACAACTTTTCCCACCCTGGTCCACCCCAACGAACGAAAGCGAGGAGACTCACTGATATTCAGAAAGCGCTGTATCGAAATCCACGGCCTCTACTCCGACGAGTTCCAAATTCTCATCGACGATCGTTGCCCGTAGCTGATCTGTCGAGAGTTCAAGGCCGAGGAACAGGGCCTGACCACTTTTTGAAGGGCCAGGCATTGCGGTGTGATGGGCGACGATCCAAGAAGGAGAAAAGGCGGAGAGGGTGGTATTGGTGACGGAGTGCGATTGTCTAGAATGGAAAGTGCCGGTATGTGGGCCGTGAATGTAGACGAGTCGTCCGTATTCGAGTTCTGTTCCAACGGAGGGTTCCAGCGCGAAGAATTGAGAACGGAATCGCGACCTCACGGAGGGCCAGAGTGAAGGAAGCGATTCCCTTTTCTTCTGCGTGGGGCGATAAAGAACTTGACCTGCTGCTCTGTTGAACCCTCCGTTCTTTCCCACGCCCTTCTCTTTGCCTTCATCCCCCCATGGCATGCGGTGGAAAACACGTAGATCGAGAACGATCGTAGTCTCGGCCAACTCGGAGGACAGCTTAGGAATCAGGCCATGTGCGTTTATACTCCTTTGAAGAAGCCGTCTGCGCTCCTGCGCTTCTAAGCTTGCGATGAATCTTTACTCGGGGACGACATGTACAAGGTATGGTCAAGCAACTCCCACTCCAAGAGGTCTCGGAATTTTCTGTTCATCATTGCCCAATTCGCCAGCTTCGTATTGTCGGGCATATTTTGAGCCATTTCGAGTCATCACTCAGCGTGAAACAATTCATAGAAATCGACTTTCCTCCCTCAGTTTTTGTATGCACTTCCGGATGCCCCGTCTCGAAGACCCTCGAAATCTGGCCAATCTCAGTCTAGAGTTCGAACGATCAGCGATACTGGCATCTTTGGCTGAAAAAATGATCCTTTGCCTGGAAACACGCTTCATGGAGGTTCTCCTGTCTATTTTGCTAACACCAGTCGCTGTGGCCAATGTTTCCCTTCTCAACAATATACGTACATACACGGCCTATTCTCAGTGGTATGTTCTGGTTGTGGAAATTGACAGTCTCGTAGATCACCATCTCTCCTACACCCATGATAAAAGTGATGAAATTCGAGTATGGATCACTACGTCCATTCCGCGAGCACTTGTCTTGTTTCCTGGTAGGTTCAAGGAGCCACTCTCATCTTCATGTTTGATCAACGCGCGACACGGGCATTCCGGGCGCTGGTACATACGTGGGCGTCTTAGTCGGTCCAGGAAGGTAGCATTCCAAAGGAGGGTGCGTTTCATCGCTGAACTATCCACAGTTGTGATCGTAGTCTAGGCCATCGACGCCGGAAGAAGAGGCGATAAATAAGGCGTGGCCGCTCGTCACGCTGTGCCATTAGATTTCAGCTTTCCTGTTCGGATAAGGCGGGCATCATTTGTCTGTCTTTTCATTGGTCTCATACCTCAATCCGTTTAGCGTACATTATAGGTTGGCACAACTCGATGACCTGAGAAATGCCTGGTTATCCTCCGAGCCTCAACGTATCATCCTATACGAATAGTTCTATTACACAAGATTGAACCTCTCACACGGTGGGACTTGTCTTGGAGAAGGATGCGAGGAACTGGCAAGGCTCCTGACGCCCGCCGGACCAAACACACTACGTCATGGCATGATCCGAATTCGAGTTGGAACCTTGTGACTACTGCTGCGGTCCTTGGAGTTGACCCGTGAGAGATAAACCTGTGATCATATCCACCTGCCTGATTCCTCGAGGTATACCTACCGTACGTTTGGATAGTGCGAACGTGGGCAGATCATCGGCCTGGAGCATACACATTCTCGATGCAGTGGTCAGCCGGGGACCATAAGGGCACCGTTATCTCTTATCGTGTCCCATCTTGGGGCCCGCACCTCAGGATACGCCGCATCATGATGTGGCTAAGTAGGGTTTGGGTACCGTTTGGCTGCAGTGATCCACAATAGTCTTTTTTTTTAACCATTAGCTGTGGTGTGTGATGAGAAGGCACCACCAAACTGAACCTTGCATCAAACGGCGGGAGATTGCGGCTTTGCCAAGGAATTTCTTGGAGTTGAGTGCGCCGCGCCACTGTGAAGCGCCGGTGATGTGCCTTACGTGTGGCGACCTGTGGCACGGTACAGTATGATTAGCCAAGGCGTGCCCCCTGGTGTGTGTTGGTGGCGATATCATAGCCGTGCATCATGTCTAGTACTGGTGAGGCTTCTCCGTCCAGCGGTACCGGATTCTCTTGCGTCTTATTCAAGTTGGCAGTCTGTGAGGGCTCAGACTTGATATTAAGTCTAAGTCCTCACAGACTGCCAATTCCACTCGGGACCTCCAGCATTTTTTCACCAAAGTCCCAGGGGAGAGTCGCCACATATGCAAATAACTTGCCAGCACTTCATTGTGATCGGATTATTAATCAAGAGCTCGATGGACTCGGATGAAGGTGCAACCCCGCACTTTTTGATTATCACTCTAGGGAAAACTACTCCACACCACAGGTGGCGCGAGGCCTAGAAGGAGATGAAAGGCTAGAGCTAGCTAGGCAGAAGGTCACGCATGTCGGCTTTGCGTCCGTGTGGCGCGCGCCGAGTCGGTGGTACATGATGTCGTCGCATACAGTAAGATACGCCCTTCATCAGGAAATATTAAACTCAGCACCATGCCGATGACTGTAAGAAAACCGCGCTGGAGAGAACATATTACCGGGCGGCGAGTATTGTTGCCATCTTACTCATATGATCGAAGCGGGAAGTTCTGTCCGGACATCGTATTTGCAATAACACCAGGGAAGTGGTTGAAAGGAGCAATTTTGGGAAAATCTCTTACGCACAGCGCCCGCACGTGCGGACCAGAATTAATCACCTGCGGCAAAAGTATAGCACCGCACTGTGGACCATTGACTTGCAAATGATGCCGACACAGGAGGGGAAAAAGTGAAAAGTTTGCTGCGGCGTACACGGTAACTTGTGGGCTGCTCACACCTCGCCACACTTGACACATGGGACCTGTTTTATGATGATTGGCAGCGTGAGTACCCCTGACCTTGATCCTGCGACGCTACGTACTACTGTACCAGTTTAGACAGCTTTCGTATTCAGGTTTTTTTTTTCTTACGGAGACCTGCTCGGGGAAAGAGCACCCGATCATCACATCACTGAAACCAATCGCCCTCCTAAATCGATATTGTCAGTTGGTCCGAATCAGGTACGGCGGTTCGGTGGCACGCTTTGCGGTGAATAGAAGGCTGGTGGCGGGGTGACTCGAGCCATCCGAGTCGAAGGCGTCAAAATAGCTATTCTGTTCGTTCGTTATCATATTCGGTGGCATACTGTAAGCTCCCGACGTCGAGAGAACCGTGACGGCGTCGATGCCACAGATTGGGATCGGGGTTCGCACGTTCCGATGCAGTAAGGGAGCGCCAGGACTGGCACGAGAGGACTGTTACCAACGAAGAAAAAGAAGATGATCGAGCGGCTTTCCCGTGGAGATGACGCGACGCGCATGTCTGGCGCCATCAACGAGGCACAGGCGACGAACGAGCAACCTCGGTTGTCGGTATGTTACGAGGGAGCGCCGTATTTAGTTGCGTTGCGGATTAATAATTGCTGGGCGGCGAGCGTGGGAAATTACGGCCCGGTCTTCCCGGGCTTCTCCTGCCAGGCAAAGGCGCGGCCAAAGCCTGAGGTCATCATGCCTAGCCTCGCACAATATTTCGAAGGGAAAATCGTACGTCTACCAGCACGGTCGCGGCATGCATCTTATCTCACACCTTCCTTAGGACTTTGAGGGCCAGAAGCTCGTCGAGCGTATCGCTCACTATGCCCTGATAGAGTTGGCGGTGCGTGTTCATCTCTCAAGCTCGAGCTCGACTTCGTGCTGAAACCCGTGATGGTCTCTCGCAGATTTTCGCCTTTTTCGTCGGATTCTTATTTCAGTCTATACAAGTGACGTTTGTGCTTTTCGGATTCGGTGGTGTTGCTGTGCTTGCGGTACGCCATTTGGTTTGATCCTTTCCTGATCGCACGGTTAACGACAAGTTGGCATGTCCACGTAAAGTTGATTATCCCTCCTTGGCCGGTGTTCAACCAGAACCCAGTCGTCTGGCTTCCTCGGAAGGAGACAAAAGAGAAGCAGCAATGAGGGTGAATAGACTCGTTAGCTCTCAGTTGATGGGGTGTTTGAGAGGCGCTGCCGTGCTGTGCTTCTGGTGAATCCATTGTATCATTCAAAACTCTTTTTTCATACGTCTGTCGTTATCGATACCTCATCAATGGATTGCGCGGGTGTCAGCTGGAAGGGATGATGTTGGAGTTGATAAATGTACAATTGTACCCGCTACATAAGAAATGGGATCAGTTCGAACCGAACTGCACTGGGGGTGTCTCGCAAGGAACAGACGCCGTGGTTAAGGAGAGAGCAAAGTGGAGAGTGGGTTCGGTTCGCGGTCGCACCCGCCAGCGCTCTCCATCCCCCGAACATCCTCTTTCATCCCTCCAACGACTCACACCCCCTCACTCACCTCCCACCAATCCAGCCACTCTCCAATCTCTTCAACCACAACCTCGACCCTCCTACGCGAGGTTTACCCTTTGTCGTCGCCCCGCTCTCGCCCTCCAGACACGCCCAACCATGGCTTCCATAGCGGCTCCAATTCCACGCGGGACGGTCCCCAGACCGCGCCCCATGTCCCTTCCGCCCCCTCCTTACTCTCCCTCCCACTCCGGCACCTCTTCAGATCGCCCACGCCAATACGTGGATCAATCCCATGCCGCTGCACAAAGGGCCGTCCAGCGCGGCATCGATCCGGCCAGGCCGCGCACCACCAACCGCATTCTTGGGGATTATACCCTCTCGAAGACTCTCGGCGCAGGCAGCATGGGAAAGGTAAAGCTAGCACATCATAATACTACGGGCGAAAAGGTGTGTTCCCACCTCATACTCTCGTCTTACGACCCGAATGTTATGAGTAAACCTATTTTCCTTCAAAACTCTTTCATCTCCTTTTTCACTCCATTACTCCTCATCCTTTGTCCTCTCCTCCCTGTCCCCGGTCTGATTGTAGCCGTGCATCTTCGTGCATCGCTCAGTGCTTGGATGTCGTATCCTCATACCCTCCTCCGGGCTATGATCATGGCGACATCCATATGGCTTGCTTTTCCCTACCTCTTTCCATCATTTGTTTTCATATCGTACTCTTCAAATCGTGATTCGTCGCCGAGTCGTCGATTCATGATCAATTTATGCTAACGTCGTCAACTCCGGGAAATCCTCTTCCCTCCAGGCGTCGGAGATGGCCACGACAGCTGCCATTGCCACGCGCACGGCGCACCTCACCTCTCGGGCTGTGCTATTAGGTCGCCTGGAGCGCCGAGGGGCAGTTTTCATTGCCATTCTTGCCCCAAACACTTTCCTTTGCCTTTGCCATTCTCTAACTGTCATATACCGCCAGTTTCCCTGAGTACTTATTCTCTACTTACAGCTTGCCGTCAAAATCCTTCCTCGTGTCTTTCCCGTTCAGCCCATCCCTGGATCTCCCAACGCCGAAGCGGCCGCCAAGCAGGCGACAAAAGATGCTTCCAAGGAAATCCGGACGATCCGCGAGGCTGCGCTCTCACAACTGCTCTACCACCCGTACATATGCGGTATGCGCGAGATGATTGTCCATCAACATCACTATTACATGGTATTCGAGTACATCAACGGTGGCCAGATGCTCGACTATATCATCAGCCACGGTCGCTTACGGGAGCGCGTTGCGAGGAAGTTCGCAAGGCAGATTGGAAGCGCGTTGGAGTATTGTCACAAAAACAACGTCGTACACAGAGGTGCGTCCTTATTTTCGGTCGATGATTCTCGGGCGATCCTGACATTATCTGCTAGATCTCAAGATCGAAAACATTCTCATATCGCAGACTGGCAACATCAAGATCATCGATTTCGGCTTGTCAAATCTGTACGACCCTGTCGGGCACCTGTCAACGTTCTGTGGTTCTCTATATTTCGCTGCTCCAGAGCTTCTTAATGCCAAGGTGTACACTGGCCCTGAAGTTGACGTGTGGAGCTTTGGAGTGGTGTTATATGTGCTCGTGTGTGGGAAGGTGCCATTTGACGACCAGAGTATGCCCGCGCTCCATGCCAAAATCAAGCGCGGGCTAGTCGAATACCCCGTTTGGCTCAGCACAGGTGTGTGGAGCGTTCTGAGCCACTGTACAAGTAATGAATGACAGCTCTGCACAGAGTGCAAGCATATTCTCTCCCGAATGCTTGTCACTAACCCACAGCTGCGTGCGACACTCCCCGACCTTCTAAATCATCCATGGATGACACGTGGATTCAACGGCCCGCCCGATCCTCACCTCCTGCGGCGGGAACCTCTGCGCGCCGATGAGCTGGACCGGCAGGTCATCCGTGGGATGGCCGGTTTTGAGTTCGGCACCGAAGACGAGATCGAGCGTCGGCTTACAGCCATCCTCGAATCGGAAGCATATAAGAGGGCAGTACAATATTGGGAAAATAAGCGCGAGCGCCCACGAGTGTGGAACGACTCGCTGTCCAATTCTTCGCTTGCTATTGCGTGGGATGGTTCTGGTGGTACAGGTGGTCAAGCTGGAGGGAGCAAGGCTGATGCCACATCGACGCCCAAGAAGAACAAGCGGTTCTCTGGTTTCGACTTTTATCGCCGCAAGCTATTCTCGCCATCCACCTCTCCGCCAGCTTCCCCTTTTGCGTCACCATCCCCGTCTCAGTCCCAGCTCTCAAACGTCTCCCTTTCTGATATTAACCACAGAGAACCCCCAGATCCGACGCGCGGTTACCACCAACTCATATCCATCTATTATCTCGCCCGAGAGAAAACGGAACGTGACAGGGTGTATGGTGCGGGCCATTTTGCGAGCTCACAATTGTCCGTGAATCCACCGCAGCACGCGCTAGAAGAGCCACTTCCGCCTACCCCTTCAGCTCAACTTGTCGTTCCAACCACACCGCAGAAAGCCATCAGCGGCGCAGACTACACCATGCGACCATCGCGCTTACCAGCCCCTGAATCTCCGCACTATTCCAAAATGTCATATGACTCTCCGGTTCCTCCCACCCCGACCGGAAGCACGTTCCAGCAACAGCAGCAGCAACATCCCCGGCCACGGGCGCGTGACGCCGGTCTGCCCATCCCGAAGGAAATGGACCTTTCATCACCCCCGTCAATTGCTGTCCAAGACGGGCCGGATGCCACCGGTGATGTCGTGGCACCGAGTACCCCCGCCAGCGCGACCATGCCACGTGCTCCACCTGCATCTACGCATCGCCGTTCTCATAGTGTGAGTCACCGCCAGGGCGTGCCACGTGGCCCGACGAGCATGTTCGGCGGTGGTGCTGGTGGACCCGCTGGCGTGAATGAGCATGGACAGCTTAGGGTCAGCGTTAACAACTCGAATGTGAATGGACACGAGCGACCGCGGACTGCCGGACCTGAGCTTACGTCGTTCCCGGAACGCCTGGAGGACGACGAGCAGGCGGCGGCTGCATCTAGAGCTCCGGACGCGCCGCCAGAAGTCGTGCTATTACCTGCGACGCCGCCATCGTCTGCTGGCGCGACGCTCGTGCGTAGGTTTGGTAATCTGCTTGTTGGTGGTAGTGTGCGTGGGGCCGCGGGCGACCGCCATAGCAAGCGGACGAGTATCTTGGGCAGCTTTGGTTCCCCGCGCCCGTCCACGGACACGGATCACGCCGCTTCGGAGAGGGAAAAGGAGAAGGAGCGGGAGCGAGAGAGGAGGCATGCGGCGTCGCCATCGAACGAGAAGGCAGAGCCGTCGACCTCGTCGCCTACTTCCCCCTCCACGGGCCGCGACACCGCTCAGGCAACGGAGGACGATGGCAAGGTGGAGATGCACTTTACGCCGACGGGCGGGATCTCCCATAGTCAGACGCAGCCGCTGCATCGACGTGCGGCGACGATTCTGGACCCCCAGGGCCACGTGAAGCGGCATGAGCGCCGGAGCAGCACTGGTGGTGCGCTGTTGTCAAGTGTTGGGGGCACGATTGGGCGGCATCGGAGGCCGTCGACTAGTGTGGGCTGGGGAGCGCCGCTGCAGCTCGAGCGGCCGTTCTCGCAGAGGGGGAGAGTTCCGGAGGAGGGTGCTGGTACTGGCGCAGGCGCGTCGTCGGGGCCTTCGTCTGGTCAGGGTCGTGTGAATGGTGCTGGGACCGGGCCTGGACATGAACTGACGGACGGAGAGGATGAGTCGAATGCGAACGCGGCTGATAAGGACTTCAAGCCGGTGTTTCTGAAAGGTCTGTTCAGGTACGTGTAATTGCCGATTCCTGTCCTGTCTTGTAGGTGGTGGCAACTCATGGGTGTGGCCTGTCATCATTAGTGTCGCGACGACGTCTACCAAGGCCCCGGCGGCGCTCAAGGTGGACATACGGCGCGTGCTGGACCGCATGCAAGTGCAGTACAGGGAGACCAAGACCGGGTTCGACTGCATACACCTGCCGTCGATCGACATCTCGTCGTTGCAGGACCCACACGGGACGCCGACGCCGGCATCGAGGAAGCACCGCAAGCAAGGCTCGGCAGGTTCGGGCGACTCGGAGGGCACGACGACGAGGCGGATCGTGCGCAAGGCGTCGAAGTTATCGTTTGGCATGAGCCGCAAGGACAAGGACCGTGCCGGGGAGGCGAGCGTGAACGGAAAGGAGAAGGAGAAGGAACTGCCTAGTCGGCCGTCCGGGGGCGGGGGCGGGCCCGGGTTTGGAGCGACGCAGAGCAGCGGGTCGTCTTCGTTCTTTAACGTGTCGTCGAACGCGCCGACTGTCCACGCGGACGATAATAACTCGATCACGATGAACGCCGAGGACTCGCCGCGCCGATCGCATTCGCCAGTGAGGGGCAAGAATTTGCCGCCGATACCGCGCGACTTTGGTGGGGTGGCTGCGTCGCCACAGCAGCAGCAGCCAATGAACCTCCCAACTGGTGAAGTCGACCGTGAGGTGTTTGAGAGTGTGGGACAGAGTACGCTCTCTGTCAGGTTTGAGATCAACATTATCAAGGTTTGGGCTTTTTCCTTCCCTAGTCCTCGATTCATATGGTTGATTATTATTTTCTAGGTCCCGTGGCTGCCATTACATGGAATCCAATTCCGTCGTGCAGGTGGGGATGGATGGCAGTACCAGATGCTTGCGCGACGAGTCCTGACGGAACTCAAGCTCTGACAAGGTAATGACGCCCAAACAACCAGGCCAGACCAGTGTCTCAACCGTAGTCCTCCCCAAAATGCTCTCTCGATGTTGTCACGCCCCTGATTGCTCTCCGTATCTCTCTCTCACTCCACGAAGATGAACTACGATCCTGCTTTTATTCCTCCTACCTTACATCACGTCATCACCCCCCCTTCCTTTTGCTGTGCGCTCGTTCTCGTCCCTACTTAATCTCATCTTTTGCCCCCAATCACGACCTCACGTTTCTCTGATTATCGACTGACTTAGACGGCTGCTATTTCTTCCCTCTAAACAAACCCTCTCTCCCTTGTCGCGGGCTGTGTCACGTCGTGCTGTCGTTTCATCGTATCTATATTCCTCTAGCCTCTTCGGAAGGGCTTGTATGATTGCTTCCTACTTATGATCAGGTCTTTTTTGGAGGGTCCTATGTTGCTGTCTGCCGCTCGCATCATGTCAAAACGCATCGGAGGCGGAGTCGCTTCCTTCTAGTCAACTTATCGGCCATTTAATGGTGAATATACTCGCCGCTAAGGGGACTCAAATGTCATTGGTAACTATATTAAGACAGTTGGGTCGTTAGTTGAATCCTAATTATATGTCGCATTATTTTAAATATGAGTACATTTATCTATTTTAAATAAGCAATGACCACAAATTTTAAATAAAAATATGGCCAGCAAAAACTTTACCTGGCGGAATTGTAAAAGTTGTGCCAGTCATAAGTGGGCCATTCATATTTAAAAATTGTGGACATCTGTTATTTAAAATAGATAGATACATTATATTTAAACAAGATGTGACATATAACTAGGACTTAACAAATTACTTAATTATTTTAATATCATCTTGGATAACATTTGAGTCCCCTTAACCTAGTGGCGAGTATATTCAACGTTAAATGACGAATAAGTTGACTATAAGCAGACTCCGCCTACCCACTCTTGCCCGCCGTGATACCATGCCTTCTGAATGCATGCAAAAGTAGAGTAGATGATGCCGAAACCTTGCTCTCGGCTCAGATATTAATTATCGTATTGTCATCGATTGTCACTTCCAGATGCTGCAGTCAGCCTGGAAGGCGGGCGACCTGTTCGAGTTTTTCTCCTCATCCTCGTGGAAGGAAGAACATGACCGCATGACCACGTGAATGCATTCCCACGTCACGGTTTTCCCCACTGCCCGACTTGAAGTCGTCCTACTACGGTCGTGATCACGTCCCGGCTTTGGAATCTCGAGAATGGAAGCTCCACAGTGTGCGTCCCCAATTCCATTTGTTGATTGGGAACTGCATCTTATTCTCTCTCCCTTACAGTTTCTCTTGATGAGGTCGACAAACGAATCTCCGATGCTGAATATGTGCTTTCATCATTAACCCGATCTGATCCTCGATTCCCTCACTTGATCCATCTTCTGGGCCTTTCTCGACTGCATCGCTATATGCTTTCAGATGACCAGCAAGATATTGACAAGTCACTAATCTATCTGACCCACGCCATACTCCTACCACCTTACCCCCTCTCGATCCATGGTCGACATCCCATCATATCTCTTTTTCTTCTCCCATGCGCCCTTTTGATTCGCTCTTACGAACTTGAGCAGCTCAGCGGTGTCGAATGCTGTGTCAAGTTCCTTCACTTCTTTCGGGACAGATTATTTGGGGCCTTCGGCATCGAATATGATGACGTCACGAGGTTCCTTGTGCGCGCACTGAGTCTTCAGGCGCAGTGGAATCCCGAATGTCGGGCGCAGGACCTTGAGAAGATATCGGCTCTATGCTCCGAGCTCCTCGCCTCGAATGTCAATGAGTCACTACTCGATGACGCCATCTCGGCCCTGGCACACACTATTATCAATTTCATGAGCACGACCCCAGGGATTGTATTTTCGCCGCAGATCATAGAATGCCTGCGCGAGGCAAATAGGCGCCTTCCACATTCACGGATCGTTTCAAGAGTGCTCTTCATGTCTCTTTTCACGCGCCTCAGTTCCACTACATCACATGGTGATTTTGAAGATGCAATGGCCACCTTGGAGGGAATCGTCGCTTCTCATTCCGCTGCAGGGACCCTTGACGAAGATATGAGAGATGTTGTTGGCGAGATCAAGCTGCTTTCCTTCTTCCGATATGCCCTTAATGGGAACCCCGAGTATTTGGAGGAGGCAATTTTTCGCTTTCGCACATCGCCTAGCAAAATCCCTTTCGACGACCCTCAGCATGCCATGACCACGCAAGATATAGCAATGTTAGAGGATATACGTTTCAGCGAGTTTGGTATCGTGCATGACCGTCAAGAATCCCACTCCGATGATCCAGGTGTTGTCGACATCTCTGACCTCATTGCGCCTCTTGCAAAGTCAAACACTGGAAAATATACGTTTGAAGAGCTATGTCGCCATCATCGCGCTGTTCAAGCTCTCACCATGGACCGCATTACCAATATGCCAGACATCGAGGGGGCTATCAAATATTGCAGACTCCTACTTGCCTCGCTTCAACAATGTCCCAATGAGGAAGTAATGCTCATGACTACCCTCGATTGGGCAGTTTTTCTGCCGCGTGTTCAAAGTTACACATAGAGCCGACTATCTCAACGAATCAATTGCAATATTTCGTGCAATTAAAATGCCTCGTACAAGCTGCTGGCACTCTTTCCTTGTTCTAGAGCTCATTTCGTCCTTGCTAGAACGGTTTAGGTTGTCCCACGACAAAAGGGACCTTGATGAAATCCTTCAATTATACCCCCTCGTTGTTACGGACTCACAAAGTAGGCTAACCGTCCGATTTATAAACTCGTGCACATGGGCGTCAAATGCACATTCTTGCAAGCACGCATCTACGTCCAATGCATATGAGACTGCCATCTCATTAATGCACGAATTTCTCACCCTCGTCTTAACCCTTGAAATGCAACATGGCCGTCTTGTCTCAATGCGCATTATTTACCAGGAGTTACCTTTGGATTTTGCATCGTATCAGGTCAATATTGGCTAGATTGAGAACGCCATCGAGACTCTGGAACGATGACGAGCCTTACTCTGGTCTGAGATGCGTGGTCTCCGGACTTCAATCGATCAACTCCGTGTCGTTAACCCCTCTCTGGCAGAGAGGATCGCAACCATTAATCGAGACCTCGAGGCGTTGATGACTTCAACTTCTCCGGATCCATGGATTTCCAGTGAGCGTAGTAGGGCCAAAGGCCTGGATGGGATGGAACCAATTGGTCGCCTGGTGGTGAAACAACGAAACCTTGTGGAGGAGCGCAACAGCGTCATTTTACAAATCCAAGCGTTGCCAGGGTTTGATTTCTTCTTGAAGGCGCCATCTTTTGACACTCTTCGCTCTGCTGCTGTACATGGGAGCAAAGCACGGATGTCGGGCACCATCAAACACGAGATTGTTCCGGCACATTCAACAGGTGGAACCTTTCAATTACCCGCTGGCCGATGAGATTATATAGTTCCAAAAGGACAGAACTCAGGGTTTTCTCGTATTCCTTCAACTCTAGACCTTTTTACGTGCGCTAAGCAGCCATCCGTAATTCCATTTGCACGGGAATAGAAATCGGCGGACATGGGAATACGGGAGGGAGGATGGCCATGAAGAAGGATGATGATGTCCGAATGAAATTCGGAATGGTTGATGATGATGACTGGCCCTTCGTCTCCACGCTATGGGTCCCATTCGAACCGACGGCTGTCATAAACTGTACTTCCTCGACCTCTACATTCCTTCATATACTCCGACGCTGTCTGCACTCATCGAAGCTCGAAGCCATGGTGCAGAGTCTCTTGAGATGCCTCCTGTCCTCCTTGTGACACAACCTGATGTCGAAATGCCAAATGCGTTGCAGGAGATGTGGGTCGTCCAGGCTATTGCCAATTTGGTGACGACTCTTACGTGGGACACGGCGACCCCTAGTACCACGCTGGAACACCTCAGAGACCACCGGTTTCTACATATTTTATGCCATGGGAAACTCGAGATAGGGAAGCCATTCGATGCATCGTTCAAACTCAATCAAGGAACACGCCTTACGCTGCTCGATGCGTACGATCTCAACTTCCGACGGCCGAATTTGCATTCCTCTCCGCTTGCCATACTGCAGAGATCACGGAAGAAAGCATCGCTGACGAGGGACTCCACCTCGCCGCTGCAGTTCAGTACTGCGGATTCCGAAGTGTAGTCGGGACGATGTGGGCAATGGCAGACATCGATGGACCGGACCTTGTTAAACACTTTTACAGGTCCATGTTCTCCTCGGATAGTAGGTGGGAAGGAGTACCACATTACAAGAGAACGGCGGAGGCACTTCAGGATGCTGTGAGGAGACTGAGAAGGAACTTGAAGAGAAAGATTACACTGGAGCGTTGGGTGAATTTTGTGCACTATGGTGCATGATTAGTGGAGGTCTTTTGGTCTATAAGTTTGTCACTGGCACTCGGTGCAACGGCCTTATACGCTTTCTAGTAGGTCAGCGGGCCGGTCATGGCTAAGCATGTTCCCTTTTCTCCTTTTCTCATTCTCATGCCTGTACTATTACTTTACTGTAACTCGTGAGAATCATACATCCCTCGCCAATCACTCGCCAGATTTGGATAGGTTCTTGCGGCCTTGCGAGGCGAGGCGGATACAAGGCGGAAAAGTCATGCCCCCCATATCAACTCACAGCGGATGATATCACCTCGCGATACCTCACGAGAATCCCCACAATTTAGTGATGAACGTTCCTACTGTGACTGGACAGATAGATACGAATACACCGCGGCCATTTTTCACACAGTGAAATGGAATCATCAGGGAGGCGGTCTCTGCGATTTCGCGATGACGTATCGCTCGAGTCAACCCCGGGCCTCGTCCCCATCGTGATGGTGCACTGCGGCCACGTGAGGAACGCGCGTCGCAACTTGAAGGGTCAATTTGCGGGCTATGTCTTCTTCCTTTCTTTTGCAACTAAAGCCCTCCTCTTCTGACTATCACCTTTAAAAGGTCGAGAATGCGTACGTCCCGAATCCACTCCTCTGCCGTTCCTACCCTTCTGTAAGTTCTGGGACTGAATCTGATCTCTTTTCCTTATAGTTTCTATCGATCATCTGAATAAAGTCATCTCCAATATTGAATATACCATTTCTTCATTACCTCGATCGCATCCTCAGTTCCCTCTCTTGCTCTCCGTCCTGGGTGTTGCTCGACTCTCCCGCTACAAGGTGTCAGACGATGAGCGAGATCTTGACACCTCAATCAGCCAACTAGCCCATGCCATATTCCTACCATCTGGCCTCTCGATAAATGACCTACATCCTAATGCCTTCTTTCATCTCGCGGTGGCCCTTTTCCATCGCTCTCAGAAACTTAAGCACCTGGGCAGTGTCAAATACTGTGTCAAGTACCTTCACTTCTTCGGGAACAATCACTGGAGGCCTTCGGAATCAAATGCAATGACGTCACAACATTACTTGTGCGTGCACTGGCTCTTCAGATGGAGTTGGAGCCTGGAAATGAGATGCAGCGCGTTGAGGAGATATCAGCTCTATGCTCCGAGCTCCTCGCCTCGAATATCGACGAGTCACTGCTTGACACCGCCATCCTGACACTAGCTTTGGCTGTTTCACACCTCTAACCTTATCGAATGAGCCTTCGCAGCAGATCATCGAATGCGTGCGCGAGGCAAGTCGGCGCCTGCCACACTTACATTTCCTTTCCAACTACTTTCTATGTTTCGTTTCGGCCGCTTCTATACCACTAGGTCACAAGGTGATTACGAGGACGCAATGGCCGCCTTGGACGAAACCATCACTTCTTCGACTGCAGATATCTTCAGAGAAGATGTGCGATACACATTTGGTCAAGCTGCGATGCTCGCACTTTTCCGATCTGGCCTTGATGGGGACCCCAAATATGTGGAAGACGCGATCTTTCGCTTTCGCACTTATCTCAACAAAATCCCTTTCGACGACCGATAAGCTCCAGAATCACTCAAGGGATAGCGATACTCAATAATATACGATTCCAGGAGTTTGGTATCCCGTATGACCGTCAAGAAATCCGTTCCAATGATCTGGATGTTGTCAAGATCTCACACCTCGCTGCATCTCTTGCAAAGTCAAACGCCGGAAAACGTTCTCCGATGACACTCGAAGACCGAGTTCGGCATATAAACGCCCTTCTCTCCCTCTCCGTGGCCTCTCCTACCAATATAACAGACATTAAAGAGGCTATCAAATATTACCGACTCCTCCTTATGTCGCTTCAGACGAATCCCGATGACGGAATGACGCCCATGGTTGCCCTCGCGTTGGGCAATTCCTTTCTTCGTGCATTCAAACTTACGCAAAGCGCCCGCTATCTCAACAAATCAATCGCTGTATTTCGCGGGATCCTCAAAATGCCTCGTGCGCGCTGGGAGCGTTTTAACACTGTTTTAGGGCTTGTTTCGTCCTTTTCCGAACGAATTCCGTTGTTCAAGGATAGAAGAGACTTCGAGGAACTCATGAAATTATACCCTATCGCTGTCTCCGACACAAACGCAAGGGTAACCCTCCGATTCAGGGCCTCATGGCAATGGGCGTTCATGGCACGAGCTTACAAGGACCCGTCCACGCCCACTGCGTATGACCTTGCCGTCTCATTAATGCAAGAATCTCTCACCTTCCCCCTACCCTCGAAATACAACATTCTCGTCTTGTCTCAATGCGTCATTATTACCAGAAACTACCATTGGATCATGCATCATATCTGATCGAGATAGGTCAAGTTGAGAACGCGATCGAGACTTTGGAACGAGGAAGGGGTCTGCTCTGGTCTGAGATGCGTAGCTTCCGGACTTCGATCGAGAAACTTCGTGTAGTTGACCCCCGCCTTGCGAAGAGATTCGCAGATGTCAATCGAGGTCTCGAGGCATTGACCGTCTCTCCCTATGCACAAATGAATGATGACAACGCCGAGGGTCTGGATGGGATGGATCCATTCAGTCGTCTGGTGGTGAAACAACGAGAACTTTTGGAGGAGCGGAACGGTATCATCACGCAGATCCAAGCGTTGCCAGGATTGGATCAGTTCTTGATGTCACCGTCGTTTGAAACCCTTCGCTCTGCCGCTGTCCATGGGCCAGTCATCATCATCAACCATTCCGAATGGCGATCCGATATCATTATTCTGATTCGTGATTCTCCTCCCTCCCTTATTCATATGACCGCCGATTTCTACTCCCGCGCGAATCGAATGAGGGACGAGCTACTTGGCGCTCGTGGAAAGGGCCTCGACTCAACGGAATATGAAGATGCCTTGAGTTTCATCCTCGCAGAGCTCTACTATCTTGTCGGCAGGCCAGTGATTGAAAGGCTCAACTTGCTGAACGTGCCAGAGCAATCTCGTGTTTGGTGGTGCCCGACATCTGCGTTTTGCTCCCTTCCTCTCCATGCGATGGGTCCCATTCGAATCGATGGCCTTCATAAACTGTATTTTTCTGACCTCTACATTCCCTCATATACCCCGACAGTTTCTGCACTAAATGAAGCCCGCATGCCTGGCATAAAACCGCTTCATATTCCTCCGGTCCTTCTCGTGACACACCCTGATGTCAAAATGCCAAATGCGTTGCAGGAAATGCGGGTCATCCAGGCTATTGCTACGTCGGTGACGACGCTTACCTGGGAAACGGCAACACCTCCTGCCACGCTTGAACACCTCGGATATCACCCCTTTTTACATATCTCGTGTCATGGGGAACTCAAGACGGGAAGGCCATTCGATGCATCGTTCAAGCTCGATCAAGGAACACGCCTTACCCTGCTCGATATCGTACGATCTCAACTTCCGACAGCCGAATTTGCGTTCCTCTCTGCTTGCCATACTGCAGAGATCACGGAAGAAAGCATCGCTGACGAGGGACTCCACCTCGCCACCGCAGTTCAGTACTGCGGATTCCGAAGCGTGGTTGGGACGATGTGGGCAATGGCAGACATTGACGGACCGGACCTCGCTGGACACTTTTACAGCTCGGTGTTCTCGAATAGACGAGGAGGGATTCCGCATTTCGAGAGAACGGCTGAGGCGCTTCGGGATGCTGTGAGGAGACTGAGAAGGAAGAAAAATATGACGTTGGAGCGTTGGGTGAATTTTGTGCACTACGGTGCATGATTTCATGATGATCGTATCTCTGTAAGTTGTTGAGCATGTTTATATCAAGTCTTTCTGCTCACCGCTAGCGTGTAGGAACCCAGGTTGAGGACGCGAATAACAAAGATGACTCGATGATAGCCTGGATGTGGAGAGCGTGACCTTGCGAAAGGGCGATTTGGTCCCACGTGCTCAATCTTTGATAACGAGCTTTGACCCTACCAATGGGTCTGTTTGTGAGGCATGCCTGAACCAGACACGTACAATAAGCACATGAGTGACACAAGGCCGGCAGAGCGTGAGTTTCGCTCATAGCTACACGGACGAATGTGAGGAATTGGTGGTTGAAATTATGGAAAACGCACGAGTTGTCTGGCCATAGGCATTAGCAAAAGCAATACAAAGTACTGTCGTACATCGCACGAACTCCGGCTACCTCAGGCATCATATAACTTGAAATGTTTAAACAGGTATGACCGGATTCAATCTAAAGCGGAGGAGTGAAAAAGGAGGATGTTTGTGACACATTTCTTGCCAGTACTGGTCTCGACAGTCGTCAGAGACCTGCATAGACCCTTGAGTTGGACGCGCTGTAGGTGAACGGGCCCGGGGTTGGAGGGTTTGGCGGCGGACCACTGGATCTGGGACACGGTGGTTGAAAAGAAACACGGAGCTGATGTGTCAGAACTAGAGGCGCTGGCAGGCACAGGCCCGGGCCCGGGGGTACAAAGCAAATTATTGCTGTGATAACATTGGTGAGGTCCATCCAGTCGGACCCAGTCGTCGGAAACTTTTAATGCGGGGCCCGGACATTCCCAAATGCTCTGATACATTCGGGCAGTGAGAGGTGCCATGTGAGCCGTGCGAGTCCCTCATGTTCCGAGATGCTGGTGCAAGTGCCCCGATGTGTTCCCCGAAGATACAAACGCTGACCATGGCTTGTGCGTGTTCTCTGTCTGCCGCTGGTGCAGCTCTGAGGTCTGTATGCAGAATAAATTGTCGCAAAATCGGGAAAAGGGTTATAATAATGATAATAAACCCGAATATATTTATCATGGACTTTATTAGGACATTATGTGTCATTATAGGTCATTTCCCTTTCACGATAACAATTATAATCCCTTCCCAAAATTTCCCGATTTTGCGACACATCATACCATGCCTTCAAAAGTAGAGTGGATAATGCCGAAACCTCGCTCTCAGGCTCAGATATTAATTATCATATTGCTATCGATTGTCATTTCCAGATGCTGTAGTCGGCCTGGAAGGCGGGCAACCTGTTCGAGTTTTTCTCCTCGAAGTGCAAGGAAGCACATGACCGATCGAGCACGTGAATGCATTGTCGAGCCCACGTTTTTCCCCACAGAACAAGTCGTCCTCCTACGGCCGTGGTCACGTCCCAGCTTTGGAACTTCGAGAATGGAATCTCCACCGTGTGCGTCCCCAATCCCTTCCGTCGCTTGGGAACTGCATCTTATTCTCTCTCCCTTGCAGTTTCTCTTGATGAGGTCGACAAAATCATCTCCGATGCTGAATATGCGCTTTCATCATTAACCCGATCTGATCCTCGATTTCATCTCTCAATCCAAATTCTGGCCATTTTCCGACTGCATCGCCTTACATTGTCAGACGACCCGCAAGATATGGACGAGTTACTAATCTATCTGACCCATGCCATATTCCTACCATTTGACCCCCTCCCGGATGGTCCACATCCCATCACATCTTTTTTTCTTCTCTCACGCGCCCTTTTGGTTTGCTCTTACATGTTCGATCAGCTCAGCGGCGTCGAATACTGTGTCAAGTACTTTCATTTTTTTCGGGACCGATCCTTTGAGGCCTTCGGTATCAAATACGATCATGTCACGACGTTACTTGTGCAAGCACTGAGTATTCAGGCGCAGTTGAATCCTGAGTGTGGGGCGCAAGACCTTGAGAAGATATCGGCTCTATGTTCCGAGCTCCTCGCCTCGAATGTCAAGGAGTCACTACTCGATCTCGCCATCTCGGCCCTGGCAGAGACTATTACCAATTTTGTGAGCACGACCACAGCGGCTGTACTTTCGCCGCAGATCATTGAATGCCTGCGCGAGGCAAATAGGCGCCTACCACATTCGCGGATCGTTTCCAGAGTGCTCATTGATTCTCTTTTCACGCGCCTCATTTTCACTGAATCAAATGATGATTATGAAGACACAATGGTCACCTTGGACAGAACCGTCGCTTCTCATTCCGCCGCAGATATCCCTGGCGAAGACACGATAGATGTTTCTGACGGAGCCGAGCTGCTTTCCCTCTTCCGTGCCGGTAATGGGGACCCCAGATATGTGGAGGAGGCAATTCTTCACTTTCGCATGTCGCTTAGCAACATGCCCTTCGACCACCCTCTGCGCGCTGTGCACACGCAAGCATTAGCGAGATTGGAGGATGGACGTTTCGAGGAGTTTGGTGTTGTGCATGACCGTCAAGAACCCCACTCCGATGATCCAGGAGTTGTCAACATCTCTGACCTCGTTGGGTCTCTTGTAAAGTCAAACGCCGGAAAATATACGTTTGAAGAACTAGGTCGGCATTATGACGCTGTTGAAGCTCTCACCATGGACCGCATTACCAACATGCCAGATATCGAGGAGGCTATCAAATACTGCCGACTCCTACTTGCCTCGCTTCAATCAGGTCCCGTTGGGTTACTAACGCTCATGACTACCTTCGAGTTGGGCAGTTTTTTCCGCCGCATGTTCAAAGTTACACACAGAGCCGACTACCTCAACGAATCAATTGCAGTATTTCGTGCAACTAAAGTGCCTCGTGGAGGCATGTGGCACCCTCCCCTCGTTCTAGAACTCATTTCGTCCTTGTCAGAACGGTT
The DNA here is from genome assembly GCA_022376545.1 of Russula dissimulans. Classification (NCBI taxonomy): domain Eukaryota; kingdom Fungi; phylum Basidiomycota; class Agaricomycetes; order Russulales; family Russulaceae; genus Russula; species Russula dissimulans. The sequence continues at coordinate 65,630 of WTXJ01000143.1, forward strand.
TAGGTTGTCCCACGACAAAAGGGACCTCGATGAACTCTGTCAATTATACCCCCTCGTTATGGACTCACGAACTGAGTTAACCCTCCGATTGGAAACCTCGGACCAATGGGCGTCAATTTCTCACCGTTGCAAGCACCCATCTACATCTATTGCATATGAGACTGCCATCTCATTAATGCACGAATCTCTCACCCTCGCCCCAACCCTTGAAATACAACATGCCCGTCTTGTCTCAATGCGCAATATTTACCAGAAATTACCTTTGAGTTTTGCATCGTATCAGGTCAATATTGGCCAGATTGAGAACGCCATCGAGACTCTGGAACGAGGACGAGCCTTACTCTGGTCTGAGATGCGTGGTCTCAGAACTTCAGTCGATCAACTCCGTGTCGTTAACTCCTCTCTGGCAGAGAGGATCGCAACCATCAATCGAGACCTCGAGGCGTTGACGACTTCAACTTCTCCGGATCCATGGATTTCCAGTGAGTGTAGTGGAGCCGAGGGCCTGGATGGGATGGAACCAATTGGTCACCTGGTGGTGAAGCAACGAAACCTTGTGGAGGAGCGCAACAAGGTCATTTTACAAATCCAAGCGTTGCCAGGGTTTGATCGGTTCTTGATGGCGCCATCGTTTGACACTCTTCGTTCTGCTGCTGTACATGGGCCAATCATCATCATCAACCATTCCGTATGGCATTCCGACATCATCATCCTTCTTCATGGCCATCCTCCCTCCCGTATTCTCACGTCCGCCGATTTCTATTCCCGTGCAAATCGAATGACGGATGAGCTGCTTGGCGCACGTAAAAAGGGTCTAGAGTCGAAGGAATACAAGGAAACCTTGGGTTCTGTCCTTGCGGAACTATATGACCTCATCGGCCAGCAGGTGATCAAAAGGTTCCACCTGTTGAATGTGCCGGAACAATCTCGTGTTTGGTGGTGCCCGACATCTGTGCTTTGCTCCCTTCCCCTCCACGCTATGGGTCCCATTCGAACCGACGGCTGTCATAAACTGTACTTCTCCGACCTCTACATTCCTTCATATACTCCGACACTGTCTGCACTCATCGAAGCCCGAAGACGTGGCGCAGAGTCTCTTCAGATGCCTCCTGTCCTCCTTGTTACACAACCTGATGTCAAAATGCCAAATGCGTTGCAGGAGATGCGGGTCGTCCAGGCTATTGCCAATTTGGTGACGACTCTTACGTGGGACACGGCGACCCCTGATACCACGCTGGAACACCTCAGAAACCACCGGTTTTTACATATTTTATGCCATGGGAAACTCGAGATAGGGAAGCCATTCGATGCATCGTTTAAACTCAATCAAGGAACACGCCTTACCCTGCTCGATATTGTACGATCTCAACTTCCGACTGCCGAATTTGCGTTCCTCTCCGCTTGCCATACTGCAGAGATTACGGAAGAAAGCATCGCAGACGAGGGACTCCACCTCGCCGCCGCAGTTCAGTACTGCGGATTCCGAAGCGTAGTTGGGACAATGTGGGCAATGGCAGACATTGACGGACCGGACCTCGCTGGACATTTTTACAGGGCGGTGTTCTCAGATAGAAGAGGAGGGATTCCGCATTACGAGAGAACGGCTGAGGCGCTTCGAGATGCTGTGAGAAGTGTGAGAAGGAAGAAACATTTGACGTTGGAGCGTTGGGTGAATTTTGTACACTACGGTGCATGATTTCATGATGATCGTATCTCTATAAGTTGTTGAGAATGGTTATATCAAGTCTTTTTCTGCTTACCGCCAGTGTGTAAGAACCCAGGTTGAGGAAGTGAACAACAAGGATGAGTCGATGATGGCCTGAATGTGGACAGCGTGACCTTGCGCAAAGGCGATTTAATCTCACATGCTCAACGTTTGATAAAGCGCTTTGACCCTACCAATGTGTCTGTTTATGAGGTATGCCTTGAACCAGACACGTACAATGAGCACATGAGCCACACAAGGTCGGCAGAGTGTGGATTTCGCTCATAGATACACGGACGAATGGTGATGAATTGGTGGTTGAAATTGTGGAAAACGCACGAGTTGTCTGGCCATAGGCATTAGCAAAGGCAATATAAAGTGTTGTCGTACAACGTACGAACTCTGGCTACCTCGGGCATCATTAACTTGAAATGTTTAAGCAGGTATGACCCGGATCCAATCTAAAGAGAAGGAGGAGTAAATAAGGAGACTAGCTTTCAGATCCAGTGATGACCAGGCCCGGGGAAGAAGACAGAAGAATAAATATAGCACGTATAAATTGTGTTGTGCATTTAGAGCGAATGCGTCCTTGCATCCCGAACTGCCTGGGGAGGATTTTTGTGACACATTCCTCGCCTGCGATAACGTAGGTTTGGAATCTCGCCCAACTTCGTGTAGGTAAGATGCGATGGGAGGTTTGGTTGATGGTTCTACTACCAGGGGTCGCTGACGGTGGAGATGGCTGCAGTGACAAGTATGCGGACGTTGGCCTTCGTCTCAGCACCAGTACTGGTCTCGGTAGTCGTCGAGAGACTTGCATAGACCTGTGAGTTGGACGCGCTGTAGGTGAACGGGTTGGAGGGTTTGGCAGTGGGCTGCTATCACAGCCACTGGATCTGGCACATGTTGGTTGGAAAGACGGGACTAAGGTGCCAGAACTAGTGCTGGCAGGCACAGGCCTGGGAGTACGAAGCAAGTTAACATTTGGGAGATCCATTCATTGACGAGTCGGACCAGTCTTGGACACGGGCACGAATGCGGGGCCCGGACATTCCCGATACATTCGGCCCGGCCCAGCCATGTGTCAAACTCATCTCCCCGCGCCGCAAAGCCCGTTTCATCATGGCATACGACATCGATTGAGGCGTGCGAGTCACTTATGTTCCGAGATGCTTGGGCTAGTGCCCCTATGTGTTCCCCGAAGCTACAAAGGCTGACCGTGGTTTGTGCGTGCATCAGTAAAAATACCACCAACTTTTTTGGGCTCGTACGAGTGGAAAAGCCAGCAAGTGCGTGAGGAACCTAGGATTGACCAAAAGCTCACTTTCCAACTTTTTATAACAAGTAAATAAGTACAAAAAAGTGGGAAAAAAGGTGCTAAAAGTGACTCAAGTGGTCAAAGTTGTGCCACAGCCTGTTCGCTTTTTTACTTTTTTACTTAAAAAAGCTGACTAGTAAAAAAGTTTGTGGATTTTTTACTGATGTATACTCCTCTAGCCTCTTCTGAAGGGCTTGTATGATTGCTTCCTACTTATGATCAGGTCTTTTTTGGAGGGTCCTATGCTGCTGTCTGCCGCTCGCATCATCGTGTCAAAACGCATCAGACAAATGAGCCAGTTGTCCGCGTCCCAATGTCGGGTCAATCATCTCAGGGATTCATCGCGTGACTCGAATATTATACAGTAGTGGGTTTTTTCTAAATGAGCCATACTTGGTGGTGCCTGCGCCTCTTAATGTTGATAGCTAGATACCCCAAATAAGCGGTTGTATGGGCGGAAGTACAAAACTGCTCAACCTAACCTTGAATAGCATGAAAGTACGCGTGCTAACCTCCTGTTCTGTTCCATGGCGGTCCCTGTGCATTGAGTATCGCCGTCCCGGAACGTGATGAGCCTCACCAGTGCCTCATCATACCATGCCTTCAAAAGTAGAGTGGGTAATGCCGAAACCTCGCTCTCAGGTTTAGATATTAATTATCATATTGTAATCGATTGTCATTTCCAGATGCCGAAGTGGACATGGCCGATTGAGCACGTGAATGCATTGTCGAGCCCACGTTTTTCCCCACAGACCAAGTCTTCCTCCTACGGCCGTGGTCACGTCCCAGCTTTGGAACTTCGAGAATGGAATCTCCACCGTGTGCGTTCCCAATCTCTTCTGTCGCTTGAAAACTGCATCTTATTCTCTCTCCCTTACAGTTTCTCTTGATGAGGTCGACAAAGACATCTCCGATGCTGAAGATGCGCTTTCATCATTAACCCGATCTGATCCTCTATTCCCTTCCTTGATCCGAATTTTGGGCCTTTCCCGACTGAATCGCTATACGTTGTCACACAACCAGCAAGATAGGGACAAGTCACTCATCTATCAGACTCATTCCATATTCCTGCCATTTGACCCCTTCCCAGATGGTTCACATCCCATCCCATCTTTTTTTCTTCTCTCACGCGCCCTTTTGGATCGCTCTTACAAGCTCAAGCAGCTCAGCGGCGTCGAATACTGTGTCAAGTACTTTCACTTCCTTCGGGATCGATCATTTGAGGCCTTTGATATCGGATACTATCATGTCACGACGTTACTTGTGCGCGCACTGAGTCTTCAGGCGCAGTGGAACCCTGAGTGTGGGGCGCAAGACCTTGAGAAGATATCGGCTTTATGTTCCGAGCTCCTCGCCCCGAATGTCGAGGAGTCACTACTCGATGACGCCATCCCGGCCCTGGCACAGACTATTATCAATTTCGCGAGCACGACCTCAGTGGTTGTACTTTCGCCGCGGATCATTGAATGCCTGCGCGAGGCGAATAGGCGCCTACCACATTCACTGATCGTTGCCAGAGCGCTCTTTGTGTCTCATTTCGTGCGCCTCATTTCCACTGAACCACATGGTGATTATGAAGACACAATGGTCACCTTGGACAGAACCGTCGCTTCTCATTCCGCCGCAGATATCCCTGGCGAAGATATGAGAGATTTTTTTCGCGAAGTCGAGCTGCTTGCCTTCCGTACCTTGAATGGGGACCCCAGATATGTGGAGGAGGCAATTCTTGGCTTTCGCACATTGGTTAGCAACATCCCTTTCGACGACCCTGTGCGCGCTGCAACCGTGCCAGCGTTAGCGATTTTAGAGAATCGACGTTTCGAGGAGTTTGGTGTTGTGCATGACCGTCAAGAACCCCACTTCGATGATCCAGGAGTTGTCAACATCTCTGACCTCCTTGGGTCTCTTGCAAAGTCAAACGTTGGAAAATATACCTTTGAAGAGCTACATCGGCATCATCGCGCGGTTAGAGCTCTCACCATGGACCGCATTAACAATATGCCAGATATCGAGGAGGCTATCAAATACTGCCGACTCCTACTTGCCTCGCTTCAATCAGGTCCCGTTGGGGGACTAACCGTCATGACTACCCTCGAGTTGAGCCGTTTTTTCCGCCGCGTGTTCAAAGTTACACATAGAGCCGACTACCTCAACGAATCAATTGCAATATTTCGTGCAACTAAAGTGCCTCGTGCGAGCTGGTGGCACCCTTTCCTCGTTCTAGGACTCATTTCGTCCTTGTTAGAACGGTTTATGTTCTCCCACGACAAAAGGGACCTTGATGAAATCTTTCAATTATACCCCTTCGTTACGGACTCACAAACTCAGCTAACCCTCCGACTAAAAACCTCGCACCAATGGGCGTTAATCTCTCACCGTTGCAAGCACCCATCTACATCCATTGCATATGAGACTTCCATCTCATTAATGCACGAATCTCTCACCTTCGCCCCAACCCTTGAAATACAACATGCCCGTCTTGTCTCAATGCGCAATATTTACCAGGAGTTACCTTTGAATTTTGCATCGTATCAGGTCGATATTGGCCAGATTGAGAACGCCATTGAGACTCTGGAACGAGGACGAGCCTTACTCTGGTCTGAGATGCGCGGTCTCCGGACTTCAGTCGATCAACTCCGTGTCGTTAACTCCTCTCTGGCAGAGAGGATCGCAACCATCAATCGAGACCTCGAGGCATTGACGACTTCAACTTTTCAGGATCCATGGATTGCCAGTGAGTGTAGTAGAGTCGAGGGCCTGAATGAGATGGATCCAATGGGTCATCTGGTGGTAAAGCAACAAAACCTTGTGGAGGAGCGCAACAAGGTCATTTTACAAATCCAAGCGTTGCCAGGGTTTGATTTCTTCTTGAAGGTGCCATCTTTTGACACTCTTCTCTCTGCTGCTGTACATGGGCCGGTCATCATTATCAACCATTCCAAATGTCATTCGGACATCATCATCCTTCTTCATGACCGCCATCCCTCCCGTATTCCCACGTCCGCAGATTTCTATTCCCGTGCAAATCGAATGACCGATGAGCTGCATGGCGCACGTAAAATGGGTCTGGACTCGAAGGAATACGAGGAAACCTTGAGTTCTGTCCTTGCGGAACTATATGATCTCATCGGCCAGCAGGTAATCAAAAGGTTCCACCTGTTGAATGTGCCGGAACAATCTCGTGTTTGGTGGTGCCCGACATCTGTGCTTTGCTCCCTTCCTCTCCACGCTATGGGTCCCATTCAAAACGACGGCTGTCATAAACTGTACTTCTCCGACCTCTACATTCCTTCATATACTCCGACACTCTCTGCACTCATAGAAGCCCGAAGACATGGCGCAGAGTCTCTTCAGATGCCTCCTATCCTCCTTGTGATGCAACCTGATGTCAAAATGCCAAATGCGTTGCAGGAGATGCGGGTCGTCCAGGCTATTGCCAATTCAGTGACGACTCTTACGTGGGACACGGCGACCCCTAGTACCACACTGGAACACCTCAGAGACCACCGCTTTTTACATATCTCATGTCATGGGAAACTCGAGATAGGGAAGCCATTCAATGCATCTTTCAAATTGAATCAAGGAACGAGTCTTACGCTACTCGAGATTGTGCGATCTCAACTTCCGACTGCCGAATTTGCGTTCCTCTCCGCTTGCCATACTGCAGAGATCACGGAAGAAAGCATCGCTGACGAGGGACTCCACCTCACCGCCGCAGTCCAGTACTGCGGATTTCGAAGCGTAGTTGGGACGATGTGGGCAATGGCAGACATTGACGGACCGGACCTCGCTGGACACTTTTACAGGGCGGTGTTCTCAGATAGAAGAGGAGGGATTCCGCATTACGAGAGAACGGCTGAGGCGCTTCGGGATGCTGTGAGGAGTGTGAGAAGGAAGAAACATTTGACGTTGGAGCGTTGGGTGAATTTTGTGCACTACGGTGCATGATTTCATGTTGATCGTATCTCTGTAAGTTGTTGAGCATGGTTATATCAAGTCTTTCTGCTCACCACTAGTGTGTAGGAACCCAGGTTGAGGAAGTGGACAACAAGGATGACTCGATGATGGCCTGAATGTGGACAGCGTGACCTTGCGCAAAGGCGATTTAATCTCACATGCTCAACGTTTGATAAAGCGCTTTGACCCTACCAATGTGTTTGTTTATGAGGCATGCCTCGAACCAGACACGTACAATAAGCAATGAGCCACACAAGGTCGGCAGAGCGTGGATTTCGCTCATAGCTACACGGACGAATGGTGAGGAACTGGTGGTTGAAATTGAGGAAAATGCACGAGTTGTCTGGCCATAGTCATTAGCAAGGACAATATAAAGTACTGTCGTACAACGTACGAACTCTGGCTACCTCAGGCATCATTAACTTAAAATGTTTAAACAGGTATGACCAGATCCAATCTAAAGCAAAGGAGGAGTAAACAAGGAGACTAGCCTGCAGATCCAGTGATGACCAGGGACGAAGACAGAAGAATAAATATAACATGTGGAAATTGTGTTGCGCATTTAAAGCGAATGCGTCCTTGCATCCCGAACTGCCTCCCTGGGGAGGATGTTTGTGACACATTCCTCGCCTGCGATCGTGTAGGTTTGGAATCTCGCTCAAAGTCGTGTAGGTAAGGTGCGATGGGAATTTTGGTTCATGGTTCTACTACCAGGGGTCGCTGACGGTGGAGCTGGCTGCGGTGTCGAGTATGCGGACGTTGGACTTCCGTCTCAGCACCAGTACTGGTCTCGGCGGCAGTTTTCGAGGGACCTGCATAGACCTGTAAGTTGGACGCGCCGTAGGTGAACGTGTTGGAGGCTTTAGCGACGTGCAGCTATCACAGCCACTGGATCTGGCACATGGTGGTTGGAAAGACGGAACTGAGGTGCCAGAACTAGAGGTGCTGGCAGGCACAGGCCTGGGGGTACAAAGCAAGTTAAAATTGGGGAGATCCATTCATTGACCAGTCGGACCAGTCTTCGGGAAAGGCATCTACAATAAAAAGTGACGGGCACGAATCTTTGAACCGTCAATGCGGGCCCGGACATTCCCGATACATTCGGCCCGGCCCAGCAGTGGGTGCCATGTGTCAAACTCATCTCCCCGCGCCGCAAAGCCCGTTTTATCGTGGCATACGACATCGATTGAGGCGAGCAAAGTCTCTCATGTTCCAGGATGCTGGAGCTAGTGCCCTGATGTGTTCCCCGAAGCTACAAAGGCTGACCCTGGTTTGTACGTGTTCTCTCTGTCGGCCGCTGGTGCAGCCCTGAGGTCTGTATGCTGTGAGGCTTCTGAATTGCACACAATGCGCAAATAATCTCCAGTGTCGCTTCGCCATACCTCCGATCCTCGGGAACACATCACCTCTGTCGCCATATCCTGTTGTAGAGCTACTAAAAAAACTCGTGGTTACGACTTATTTGGGATCTGCGACCCAGAGCCCCATCTTTTTCATGCGAGTTACAGATATTAGTGATAAGGACTTCAAGTCGGTGTTTCTGAACGGTCTGTTCAGGTACGTGTAATTGCCGATGCCTGTCCTGTCTTGTAGGTGGTGGCAACTCATGAGTGTGGCTTGTCATCATTAGTGTCGCGACGACGTCTACCAAGGCCCCGGCAGCGCTCAAGGTGGACATACGGCGCGTGCTGGACCGCATGCAGGTGCAGTACAGGGAGACCAAGACCGGGTTCGACTGCATACACCTGCCGTCGATCGACATCTCGTCGTTGCAGCACCCACACGGGACGCCGACGCCGGCATCGAGGAAGCACCGCAAGCAGGGCTCGGCGGGTTCAGGCGACTCGGAGGGCACGACGACGAGGCAGATCGTGCGCAAGGCGTCGAAGCTATCGTTTGGCATGAGCCGCAAGGACAAGGGCCGTGCCGGGGAGGCGAGCGTGAATGGAAAGGAGAAGGAGACGGAGAAGGAACTGCCTAGTCGGCCGTCCGGCGGCGGGGGCGGGTCCGGATTTGGAGCGACGCAGAGCAGCGGGTCGTCTTCGTTCTTTAACGTGTCGTCGAACTCGCCGACTGTCCACGCGGACAATAATAGCTCGGTCACGATCAACGCCGAGGACTTGCCGCGCCGATCGCATTCGCCGGTGAGGGGCAAGAATTTGCCACCGATACCGCGTGGCTTTGGTGGAGTGGCTGCGTCGCCACAGCAGCAGCAGCAGCCAATGAACCTTCCAACTGGTGAAGTCGACCGCGAGGTGTTTGAGAGTGTGGGGCAGAATATGCTCTCTGTCAGGTTTGAGATCAACATTGTCAAGGTTAGGGTTTTCCTTCCCCAGTCCTCGATTCATTTGGTAGATTATTGTTTTCTAGGTCCCGTGGCTGCCATTCCACGGAATCCAATTCCGTCGTGCAGGTGGGGATGGATGGCAGTACCAGATGCTCGCGCAACGAGTCCTGATGGAACTCAGGCTCTGACATGGGAATGACGGCCAAACAACCAGACCAGACCAGTGTCTCAACCGTAGTCCTCTCCAAAATGCTCTCTTGATGTTGTCACGCCCCTGCCTGCTCTTCGTATCTCTCCCACATTCCACGAAGATGAACTGACATGAACGATCCTGCTTTTCTTCCTCCTACCTTACTCACGTCACCACCCCCCTTCCTTTTGTAATGCGCTCGTTCTCGCCGTGAGCTCCCTACTTAATCTCAGCTTTTGCCCCCGATCATGACCTCACGTTTCCCTGATTATCGACTGACTTAGACGGCTGGTTTTCCTTCCCTCTCTCCGTTGTCGCGGGCTGTGTCACGTCGTGCTGTCGTTTCATCGTATCTATATTCCTCTAGCCTCTTCGGAAGGGCTTGTATGTTTGCTTCCCACTTATGACCAGGTCTTTTTTTGGAGGGTCCTATGCGACTGTCTGCTGCTGGCATCATCATGTCAAAACGCATCGGACAACTGAGCTAGTTATCCGTGTCCCAATGTCAGGTCGATCAATTCAGAGATTCATCGCGCGACTCGAATATTATACAGTATTGGGTTTTTCTAAACGAGTTATACTTGGTGGTGCCTGCGCTTCTTGATGCTGATAGCTAGCAACGCGATGTGCCACATACCACAAAAATAAGTGGTTGCGTGGGCGGAAGTCTTAAAAATGCTCGACCTAACTTCGATTGGCATGAAAGTACGAGTGCTAACCTCCTGTTCTGTTCCATGGCTGTCCCTGTGCGTAGACTATCGCCGCCCCTGGAACGTGATGAGCCTCACCAGTGACTCATCTTCTAAATCTTCTATATTATAAGTTGCGGCGGTTTTTCACACGCTCTTGATTGGCTAGCGAGAATCCATTTTCGGTGTCGTGAGAGAACCGTTTTCGGATGTTCTACCAGCATCCTGATTCGCTCGCGGGAACCCATATTTGGCCTTCCTGTAGCATCCTGATTGGTTAATGACAACCTATTTTGGGCGATGAGATTGGTCATTGGTCATTGGCTCATGTCGTGACTCCGAGTCGTCGTGATTCGTCGTGATTATGTTAAAGTCTACGAGTCATGTCACTGATTGTTGTAGAATATGCTGGAATTATCTCTTCCCTTCGATGAGGGAATCATCACATACTTAAGTGAGTCTGCCATAAGATGCCCGATTTCGAACATTTCCCTGTGCAAAAACTTCATAATGTCCGGGTGTGTGTGAGCAATAACTTTTCCTGTAAACAGTTCTCTGACCGTCGGTTTAGTACTCTATTATGGATTGACGAACATCCGGAAGGCGGATTAAAATCCCTCTCGCAGAGCAAGAGAAGCACAAGAAGCAGCCTCGGAACAAGATCATCATAGTCGTCGATGTCGTCTTCTGCCTTCACCATCCGTGTACTCCCATAACGCCTCCTTACGCCATGCCATGCCTGCAATCCAGCCAACACAAGACACAAGAGGAGTAGAGATGGAGATCGTTATCGATTGGCAACATCGATCTTATCTGTTGGAGAGGTGTGTGTCCGAGTCGTATATTCGTACTACGTTGAGTACTTATCTATTTATCAACCTTGCAGAATATAACTGCACGCGATGTAGAGCAGATCGACCCAAGAGAAAACCAGTACCACTGCTCCATTGTTGAGAGAGAGCGATACTTCACACCCCCTCTGGCCGACACAAGAAGCAGGAGGAGTAGAGACGGAATTTGCTCTTGATTTGCCATCGTCAATCCCACCGGTGGGGAGGTATGTGATCCAGTCGTATTTTTGTGCTATATCAAGTACTTATTGAGTTATTGAGTTATCGACTTCGCAGAACATATCCATGCGCCGCATACTGCCCGCCTTTCGTCCAGGAGTTTCATCGGTAGAAGGGATGGAATTGGCCATTGGTTGGGATGCACCGATATCTTTACCTTCGGTTGGATGGGTACGTGTGCAGGGTATAATTTCCTCCTAGCTTGAGTACTTATCTTTTTTTTCGTTCCAGGACACGGTGGGGTTACCTATAGCACGTCGGTCACATACACCATCCTTCGAACGCCTTGACGTCGGTTCCATGACTGTAATGTGTCCCTTCTGCGGAGCTCACCATTGGATGAAAGAGAGAATTACAAAATCCTCCGATGCATATCCCCAATTTAGTACCTGTTGCCAAAGAGGCCAAGTTGACCTCCCACTCAAGCCCAATCCACCATCATTCCTCATGAATGTCCTTGAGGGTGTGGACAATCAATTGAAGGAATTCCATGAAAATATACGTCAGTACAACATGTCGCTCG
>WTXJ01000144.1:0-75934 GCA_022376545.1 Russula dissimulans
GAAGATGGTACGGGGGTGGTCCGAATGTGTTCTTGCGAGGGGGCATTGCTTTGAGCCATGTGGCGACTGTTAGTGATTGTGGTAGGGGCAATAGTTGACACGACAATAGTAGAAGTGGATACCACTGTGTTCTTTCTCGGAGTGGTGGACAAAGATGTTGCTGTTGGGGTATTTGTGGACTGCTTCTCCCGCGAGGACCTGGGCGAAGGTGGCTGGTCCCTTGAGGGTTTGGTAGCTGTAGTCGAAGAGGTGGTTGCGTGCCAGGGTGGGTTGAGGTGACTTGAACGGATGGCCATTTTACGAATATTCCTCCAGGTTCTTATACTCCTGTGAGGCTGGCGCTCCGCGGTCTTTCGTTCATAGTTGGTTATCAAGTCCTCGGCGTGTAGGTCTTCCTTGGCAACCCATTGATCGTGTGCTGGTGAGTACCCTTTCCATCTAACGAGATATTGCAGCTTCTTTCCTCGGCCATGGGCTCGCTTGCCAAGGATTTGTTCTACTTCCCACTCTTCTTGTCCTTCTATCTCCTCGGGTGGTGGCTCTATAAAGTTCTGTCCGTGTTCCTCGGTCTCCAAGAATGTGGTGAGTAATGAGGCATGGAAGACGTCGTGAATTTGCCAGGTTTCAGGGAGGTGGAGCTTGTATGCCATGGACGAAATTTTAGCGGCTACCTCGAAGGGTCCGTACCGCTTTGGGGATAACTTTGCACTATCGTAAGGTCACTTGATGTTTGTCCCTTCCAACCAGACTTTTTGCCCTTCTTCATAGCCTTTAAACTTTGTTTCCTTGATGAGTCCTTTCTGAGCTTTGCTTATGGCCTCTTGGGCGGCAGTTCGGACTTCCTTAATGTGTTTCAGTCTTGTGTCGATGTCGGGGATGTCTGTCCTTGTTGTCGGTTGGTGTGCTTGAGGGGTGTAGCCGATAATGAGGTCGTAGGGTGTTTTCTTTGTTGTGGAGTGTGGCCAGGAGTTCCTTGTGTATTGAGCGAGTGGTAGCCAATTTGCCCATTGATTTTGTTGGCTTGCGCAGTAGAGGCGAAGGTATTGTTCCAGGGATTGGTTTGTGCATTCACTTTGTCCATCGGTTTGAGGGTGGTAGGCCGTGGAGATGTTCTGTTTGATCCCTAATAGCTGGCAGAGTTCTTTACCGAAGTTTGAGGTGAACTGCAGATCTCTGTCGGATATTACCTTGGTGGGTATCCCGTAGTGGGGGAACACCTGTGTGGCGTAGAGCTTTGCTACTCCTGCAGAGTCAATTGCTTCGTTACAGGGAATGAAAATTGACGCTTTGGAACAATCATGGTCAGTGATGGTCAAGATCGTGTCGTACCCTTGGGATTCTGGCAGTTTTACGATGAAGTCAAGGGCGATGACCTGGAATGGGAGTGCTTGGGGGTCTGTAGTGATTGGGAAGGTTGCTGGTTTGTTGGGGTGTGTGTTGATCTTTGACATTTGGCAGTTCGCGCATCCTTTGATGTAAGCTGTAACGAATTCTTTCATCCTTGGCCACCAGTAAAAGGTCGAGAGCATCTCCAAGGTTTTGGAAATTCCAGGGTGCCCTGCAGTTGGTGAGTCGTGAAATAGTTTTGTCACCCCCCTCTTAAGATCGTTGTTTCCCACAACAACGAGTGCGCCAGCTCTGGTCCAGATGTCTCCGTACTTTTCCAGCTTGTGGGTGGTTCTCCATCGTCGTATGGTTGCGTGGTCGATAGTCTGTGCTTTCATTATCAGTTTATCCAGGTCGAAAGCTGACCATTCTGCTCCATCTTCCAGTTGGATGCTTCGTGCCTTCATGGGTTTCGTGTCTCCTTCGTCATCACTACCTACCAGTGTGTCATCTGAGTCGTAATCTTCCACCTTTGTCCGCGTTGCTTGGTACGTGGTAGTTGGGGCTGCTGGGGAGGCGAAAAGGTGGTCAGGAAGGACAATTACCAGTTCATTGTCCTCTCTGGGACTAGGTCTGGTCGTCTGGATAGTGCATCCGCTCTGTTTACCGCTCCTGGCTTGTATACTAACTGTATATGGTAGTCAGCCAGTTCTGCGACGTACCCATTGACTCTTGGCCCCAACTTGTGCGGTTTGAGATAGTACTGTAGGTTTGCATGATCGGTGATTACCGGACTGGGTAGGTGGAGTTTCGTAGGAGGTGTTTCCAGCACCTTAGTCCTCTGATGACTGCCAGTAGTTCCCTATCATAGATAGGGTAGTTCTGTTCCGTTTTACTGAAGGTTTGGGAGTGGAATCCAATGGGGCGAAGCAGGGGGTTTCCCCTGCGATCCCTCCGTTCTTTGTTGCTTGGTAGAGGATTGCTCCTGTTGCAAATTGAGAGGCGTCGACGTATAAGATGAATTGCTGGTCCGGTCTGGGGGAATTAGCACTGGTTCGGACGTTACCAAACCTATGAGGTGTGTTACTGCTTTGGTACAGGCTGTATTCCATGCGAATTCTTTCCCTTTTTGTAATAAGTCTGTAAGTGGTTTAGCAATGTGGGCAAAATTTGGGATCCAAGGGCGATGGTAGCCTAGAAGTCCCAGTGTGCTTCGCACTTCCTTGACGTTCCGGAGCATCGTTGGCCAGTCTGTTATACCTGCGATTTTTGCTGGGTCGATCATAAGCTCACCATCCTTGACCCTTATGCCTAAGTAGTCGATTTCTGTCTGGTTGAATTCGCACTTGGCCGGTTTGAGGTACAGGGAGTGTTGTTCCAGGATGTCGAAGTAAAGGTGGCAGATTTCTTCATGTAGTGCTTCTTCCCCTTTTCCAGTCATGACAATGCAGTCGTCCATGTAGTGTCTGAACTTTCTGGGGTATTTAGCATATAATGGTTGCAAAACATCATTACCCATTCTGGTGAAGGTGGCCGGAGCATTGCATAGTCCAAATGGCATTATGACCCATTCATATAGTCCTCTGCTTGTCTTGAATCCGGTTTTGTAGCTGTCTTCTGTCTTGATGCGAATGTTGTTGTATCCCGCTCTGATATCGAACTTACTAAACAGTGTTTTGCTCCTAAGGTCTTCCAAAATTGATTGGATGCTGGGGAGGGGTGTGACGTCCATTACCGTGTATTCATTGAGCTTCCTGTAGTCATGTACGATGCGATGAGTGCCATCCTTCTTTTTTACCGTGAAGGTGGGAGATCCATAGCGAGATGAGGACGCTACAATGTAACCTTTGTCCAGGTTGTCATCGAGGTACTCATCTAGGGCCTTTTGTTCGTCTTTTGACAGAGGGTACACCTTACTGTTAATTACCTTGGGTGCGTTGTCTTTCAGGTTAATCTTGTGGTCCCAGGGGCGGTGTGGTGGTAATTGCCTTGCCTCCTTTTCTGAGAATACTTTCCAGTGTCGTCTGTATGCCGTAGGGATTGTTGCCTCCGTGTTTACCTTGCTCGCATCATAGGCTTTTTCAGCCATCTGTTGGGCGAGTGTCGTTTTGTTAAGTTCCAGGGGTTCAGGGGTTACCTTCCTAATCGTCATGATCAGTTCATCCCCTTCTTCCAGTTGAGCGATCGCTTCTTGCTGGATGTGTCGGATGTATTCCTTTTGCTCATGTTACCTTTGACCAGAGTTTCTACTCGCACCCTTGGTCCTTTTATTTCTGCTTCAGGCCAGTTGATTTCTGGGTTGAACTTGGCGAGCCAAGAGTACCCAAATGTCAAGAATCGCTGATGCTCGACTCTTGATAGAGTTCGCAGTAGCGTCTCACCTGTTCTGGAGTGCTGATTGATATAGCTCAATCACTAAGCTTCGGTGGTCCTTGGAGATTATCCAAGGGGAGTGAGAGTTGGTTAGATGATGAGAGGGATCACTCCAATAGGTGAGATGATAGTCAGCAAGACCAGTGTTTGATTAAGTCGAGCTTGGCTCGACTCTACAACCGCTGAAGGGTTTAAATACAAGTCTCCTACTTTAGGGATTTGTAAGTAGCAAGTACGATCAGTAAGCAGTCTTCTCAAGCCTGTCAGCTCCTCCTAAGTATCAGTAAGCTATCAGTAAGCTATGATATCATAGAGTGCATTTTTGGACTTTGGAACAATAGCATGGGAACAATCAGTCATCCAATCAGTAAGCATCCAGTCAGTGGATCAGTAAGCATAGTAATATTAGGCCACAGTAAGTCCCACAGAACGTCAGGATGAGGCACCACTTCGTCAGAACAATAGGGAGTCTAGGCATGCCATCTGCATCCAGACTTCTTGCAAAAGGCCCAGTGCATGCAGGCGTGTTTGGGAATGGGAATTGGGATAGATCGAGAGAAGGGATGAACTTCGAGGCCAGGAGATGAGACTTGTCCTGTAGATCGAGGTAAGTCCATAACATCATCTCCCCTTTAAGGTCGAGCTTTCCACAGCTCTCAGTCACCTCGATCCTGGGCCTCCCAGTTAATGTAGTCGTCAGGGTCTTCTCCTCCTTCGAAGTGGTAATCCTTCTGCCTGTCCGCCTCCTCTCGGTCCTCCCTCTCCTTCCTTTCCTTCTCTCGCTGTTTTGCACGAAAGAGTTCGACGACCACTCCCATGCGCGTGAGGGGGTAGGCGTCTTGTGCATGCTTCCATGTGCAATTCCAGACCTCCTGACACATGGTCAGATATTCGTCGGTCATAGGGAATTTATCTTGAGATAAGACGTGAGGGCCGAGTTGGGAGTCCTCATTGGGGGTAAGAGTTGGAGTTCCTCTTCCCTTCCCTTTGCGTGCAGCAGAGGATGCCACCATGCGACGCAGGGTTGACTGCCCTCTCCCCCTTTTCGGTCCCTTGGATCTAGTAGGCAGTGAGGGCTGGGGGCATCTTGACTTCCCTCTCCAGGAAGCTGGCTACGGTCTCCTTGGATGGTTTCCACCGATCCAGTGGAAGATGGATCAGCGGGAGTGGCAGGAAAGGGCTGCAGGGTTTTCTGAATACGATCCTGGCTTTCCTGCTTCTCTGCTTCCTCCCTTTTGCTTTGGAGGTATGCATATGGACACCGAGGTACCTTGCCAATGTGTCGGGGTAAAATTGTGCAGAGCCCTCCAGGTTGACACCTGTTATGAGGGTCATGGCATTGATCCTCTGTGTGGCCTGCTCCCAAACCATGGTAGTGGCAGTTCTCGAGGATTTTGGGCGTGTGGGGTAGGTGGTACCTTTGTCCCATTCCCATACTCATCAACCAGTCCCCTCCTTCTCCTGGGGCGATCAACGCTTTTGGGTCTCTGTTGTCGTAGGCCTCTCTGATCCTCTGCAGTGCTTGGGCTTCGGTGAGGTACTTCTTTGCTTCTCGAATTTCTGATTCGACGTTCCGCCTCTTTCGTCGAGTTCGACCCACTTGTTGGTAAGTGCTTGTGCCTCCTTGCTGAGCCGCTCTTGCTCTAGGTCAAGGTACTTCTTTTCGATTGCTGAGGACTGGAGGCGGTATACTTCTGCAAAAATTCCATTGTCATTGATCAGTTCTGCCCCTCTGATCAGTGACCGGTCTCGGAAATAATGCTCCGGTAGGAACTTCTCGAGGTCTTCTTCCTTGCATTCC
The DNA here is from genome assembly GCA_022376545.1 of Russula dissimulans. Lineage (NCBI taxonomy): Eukaryota > Fungi > Basidiomycota > Agaricomycetes > Russulales > Russulaceae > Russula > Russula dissimulans. The sequence goes on from WTXJ01000144.1 coordinate 5,501, forward strand.
CAAGGGAAGATCCTTCGGCTAGGGGCAGGGTGGAGGCTCTCTCCGTATTCTGGTTTCCCCTTCCCCATGGTGCTAAATACCTTAGGGTCCCCATTTTGGATGAGGAACTTCTGTACTTAGCTCCTTTCCATTTGTACATGTCTTCCTGCAGGACCTCTGTCTTGGTGAAACTTCGACTTGGGTTCCACCTAACCCACCCTTCTCCTGGGTGGTCGTCCTCTTCTTGGTCTCCCTCGTGACCCACCGGTTTAGGTGTGACTCGTTGGCTGGTGGTGGTGTGTGGCGAATTGGGGGTAGGGGAGATTTCTTCCTCCAGGGATCGGCTGGTACTGGCAGGTGTCCGAGGTGGGAGACCAGTCTGCCCCTCTGTGAGGGTTGCGCCAGCTCCTCTTGCCCCTTCATCAGGGGATTCGGAGGCAGGCTGGACAGGTTCTTGGAACCCCAAAGCTTCACCTCCGGCACTGCTACCTTCCCAATGTGCTGATAGTCCTTCGCGTGCTTGCGGGACTCCAAGCTCTGGCGGTACTTGGAGCTCTTCGACACTAGGGATGCTTCCTTCCCTGCTTGTAGTTGCATCTTCCTTTGAGGGGGAACTCGAAGGACTTGGGTGTGGAGGGATGAGTGGATATTACTGAGATGTGTGAGGGAGTGGGCGAAGGGGCCATAGACATGTGGGCTAGTGTGAGTCGGGAGAAGGCCTGGGTGAGGACTGTGATGGAATGATGGGCTTCTTCGCCATCCATTGACCCTTCCTTTTGTACCTTCGCAGTTCTTATAGCCATGGGATGTTCCTTGTGATATTTTTCAATCAATTGTTGTGCGAAAATGTCCTTTTTGTCTTGCCAGGTATTTTCTGCTTCGGGATACCCTTTCCACTTCAAGAGATACTGCAGTTTCTTCGTCCTCCCATGTCTTCGAGAGTCTAACACCTTTTCGACCTCCCATTCTTCCTTCCTTCAACTAGGTCCGGTAGTTGCCCTTCATAGTTAGGCCCATGTTCCTCCATCTCCTTATATGGTGTCAGTAGACTTGTGTGAAACACGTTATGAATCTTCCATTGTTCCGGAAGGTTCAATCGATACACCACAGGGCTTATGACTTCTGTGATCTCGAAGGGACCATATCGTTTGGGTCTCAGTTTGGTGGTTGGATGAGTTGTGTGGATGTTTTTTGCCTCAAGCCATACCTTCTCGTCCTTCTGATATTCTTTGAACTTTGTGTCTTTCTTCCACAATGATTGCGCCCTCTTCATTGCTTCTTGTGCCTCTCGTCTTGCTTCTTTTATCCTCGTATTGTACCATTCTATTCGGGGCATTTCACTTGGGCGCTCCGGCTGGTGCGCTCTTGGTACATACCCCATCCATAGATCATAAGGGGTTCTTCCTGTTGTGGCCGATACTCGTGCATTCAGCATGTATTGCACGACTGGGAGGTAGTCTGCCCAGTTTGTTTGTTGGTAGTTGCAGAAGATCCGTAGAATGTCTTCGACATTCTGATTTGTTCTTTCTGATTGTCCTCCATTTGGGGATGATAGGCGCTACTGATGTTCTGCTCTATCTCCAGTTGGGAGCAGACTTCCTTGGCGAAGTTGCTAGTGAATCTTGTGTCTCGGTCTGAAATGATTTTGCTGGGTAGCCCTACGAAGGGGAATACTCGATTCTTGTATTCCTTTGCCAGCTCTTCTGCGTTCATTGTCTCTCGACAGGGTATTAGGATGACGCCTTTTGTGCAGTCGTGATCGGTAATGGTTAGGATCGCATCATACCCATTTGAAGTGGGAAGTTTGACGATGAAATCCATAGCTATCGTCTGGAAGGGGTGCGCCTCAGGCTCTGGATTGATTGGGTATAGTCCCGGGGTGTTCCTGTGGTGTATAACTTTGTTTGACTGACACGTTGCGCATCCCTTTATATATCCTTCGATGAATTTGCCCATTCCTGGCCACCAGTAATATCGCCGGAGATCTTGCTGTGTTTTAGCTCGCCCAGGGTGTCCAGCTGTAGGCCCATCATGGTAGATCTCCAGCAAACTTTTCTGGATTTGTTCCAGCCTGGGCACTACTATGGCCTGCTGGTGCCAATAGTACCCTCTCCTCTTTTGGATGTCATACTTCGTCTTCCACCCTTCAAGGATTGTAGTGTTCTCCTCCCGTTTCTGTTGCCTCCGGATTTCTTCTTCGACCGCCATGGTCTGATGAGTTTGATGAACAAATGGTCTGGGAGCGGTATTGCCTTGACTTCCTCCCCCTCTAATGGCATATGATCTGATCTCCGTGATAAGGCGTCTGCCACAGCGTTCTTCTTCCCAGGCAAGTGGCAGATGTCGAAATCAAACCTTGCTAGAAAGGTTATATATCTGGCCACCTTGCCGGAGAGTTTTTGCGCCTCCCTATGTTTGGTTAGGTTGGCATGATCCGTGTAAACCTTGACTCGGTGAGGGGAGCCTTCTAGAAGGTATCTCCAGAATTTAAATGCCCTGATAAGGGCCAGGAATTCTCGATCGTAAACGTCTAATTCCTTTCTGCTTGGTTGAGGGCTTCGGAATGATACCCCACCTCCATTCGCTTTCCTGTTTCGTCCCTTTGAATGAGTACCACCCCTGTAGCGTAGTCTGAGGCATCGATCTCTACTTCGAAGGGCTTATCAGGGTTTGGGTGACTTATTTGAGGATCGGCTTCGATCTTCTTGATGAGACTATCCAAGGCGATTTCCGCTTCCTTGGTCCATTCGAACTTCTGTCCCTTTTTGATGGTGGCAAAAATGGGCCTGGCCATGTGAGCGAAGTTCGGTATGAACCTTCTTTGGTACTGTAAGACTCCCATAGTTCGTTGGACGTCCACTTTGCTCTGAAGCACTCGAGGCCATTTACTGATTCCGTCTCATTTGGCTGGGTCCACCCTCATCTTCCTGGCTTCTACTAGGATTCCCAGGAATTCCATTTGTGTTTGTTCCCATTGACACTTTGCCAGTCGTAAATGATAACGATGTTTGGCCATCAGTCCGAGCAATTCGTGCGTACATTGCTTATGTCCTTCCCTCCCTTTGGGCGTCTTCTTGCTGGCGATGAAGAAGTTGTCCATATAGCTGCCTGCTGAAGTGTCCATGTGATCGAACCACTTATCTCTCCATGGCCGGAAATCGCGCCACATTAGTCGCGTCCATAGAGCTGGAGCGTTTTTCATTCCGAAATACAGCACTTTAGGTTGGTACGTTCCCAGTGGCGTTTTGAAGGCTGCTTTCTGTCAATCCCCTTCTTCGATAGGGATGTTGTTGTACCCCATCTGATGTCGAACTTTGAAAAGATTTCCTTCCCTTCCATTTGTTGCAATAGTCAATCAATTCGAGGTAAGGGGCCATTGTCTCTTTTTGTCCACTGATTGAGTTTTCGATAATCGATAATGAGTCGCTTATCGGCGCTGTTCTTCTTGTTTATGAAGAATACAGGGGAAGTGTAAGGCGAAGCCGATTCCTCGATGAATCCCTTTTCCAGTTCTTCCACGAGAAACTTCTTCAATGTTTCGTTTCAGGTTTGGTCAGAGGGTAGACCTTGCAGTCCAGCTGCTCTGAGCTCCCGGTATTAGTTCTACTGTGGCATTTGGATTTCGGTGGGGGGGAATCTCCTGGCTGATTCCTCGGAGAAAACTTCCTTGTACTTTTGGTATTCTTCTGGCACCTCATGTAGCTGTATGGTGCTCTTCTGATGGTACTGTTTGGCCATTTCCTGAGATATGGTTTGCCTTCTGACGTAGATGGCTTCGCCTTCCTTGGGCTTGCCCAGACTCTTGATGGCCTTGATCTGCCACCTAGTGATCATGCGGTCTAGGTGTTTATACATGCTGCTTTGAATCTTGACCGTGCCTTCAAGCAGCTTTCCTTTTCTCCAGTCTACCCTTGGGTTGAAGGTTCGGAGGAATGGGTATCCCAATATTAGGCGATCCTTTCCTAAGTCCATGATGTAGAACTCTTGAAGGTCTTCTTGGTCATTGTAGGAGACTCTTAGGCGGCAGTAATGGGTCATTTCTCCTTGTTTGTTCTCTGTTCCATCGACATTGTAGACTTTGATTGGTTTGACTAAAGGTCTCCTTCCGACCTTCATCCTTTTCCAGGTAGTTTTGTCAATGAAGTTCTCTGTAGCCCCGCTGTCCAACAGAGCTATTTCTTCGGCCTTCGCATGAGCAGTTTGAAAGGAAAAGGGTACATTCATAGATGTTATGGACTTACCTCGATCTACAGGACAAGTCTCACCACCTGGCCTCGGAGTTCATCTCCCCTCCTTTCGATCCATGCCCATTCCTATCCCCAAACATGCCTGTATACACTGGGCCTTCTGCAAGAAGTCTGGATGCAAGTGGCACGCCTAGACTCCTTATTGTTCTGAAGGGTAGTACCTTTGTTCTGACGTTTTGTGAGACTCACTATGGTCTGATATGGATATGCTTACTGATCCAATGACTGATTGTTCCCATGTTATTGTTCCAAAAGTCCAAAAACGCACTCTATGACATCATAGCTTACAGATGGCTTACTGATACTTAGGAAGAGCTGACAGGCCTGAGAAAGACTACTTATTGATCATGCTTGCTACTTACAAATCCCTAAGTAGTAGACTTGTATTTAAACCCTGCAGCAGCTGTAGAGTCGAGCCAAGCTCGACTTAATCAAACATTAGTCTTGCTGACTATCATCTCACCTATTGGAGTGACCCCTCTCATCGTCTAAACAACTCTCGCTCCCCTTGGATAACCTCCAAGGAACATCGAAGCTTAGTGATTGAGCTATATCAATCAGCACTCCAGAACAGGTGAGACGCTACTGCGAACTCTATCAAGAGTCGAGCGTCAGCGATTCTTGACAATAGAAGTGAGCCATTTAATGTACATTTCTTGTTCTTCTCTGCTCATGCTAGTATTCCTAAGCCAGGCCGTCAGCTTGGAACTTCTAAAAACCCTCGCTAATTAGTTTGTCGAACAGTTCTTCTTTTTCTTCGATGGTCAAGGCATTGATGTGCGCCATTAACCCTCCTTTCCCTTTGATTGATCCGACCTTTGTGGATGCCTGGGACATTACTTCGTCCTTGTCGTCGTCTACGATGGACTCCTCTTCTTCTGCCTCCATAACTTTGGCTGTGGGTTTCTTTCTGGGTGTTGTCTTTTTGTCTGGGCAATTCCTAGACATATGCCCTTGCTTCTTGCATCGGAAGCATCGTCCTTCGCTCATGAGCTTCTTCCGCTCTTCGGGCGCGAGTTGTTGGAACCTCCCTGGGGGCCGGCTTTTGGGTCTAGTGTCGATGACATCTACATCCATGGCATCTGGGTCCCTGGGAGTCTTCTTTGGGACGGGGTGGTCCTTGAAGAACTGCTGGAACATGTTCTCTCGAACGGTGAGCCCCCCTCTTCCGAAGCCTCCAGCTTCTTGCTTGATTCTCTTAGCTTTGACAACTTCCTTCCTAGCAGCCTCTTGCCATCCTTCAGGTCGTTGTCTGCTGGACAGTTGTCCTTCCTCAAGATCGCGGTGGCCAACCAGGATTTCAGCCCCATCCTAAATGCCCGGACTGTCCCTTGGTGGTTTCTGTCCCATCCTAGTTTGGTAATGAGTGCATTGAAGGTGGAAATATATTCGTGTAAGGGCATGTCCTTCTTCATGCTTAGTACTGATAGCTTAAACTGAGCATCTTCGAGTAGGCTGTCGTCCTTCCAGGTGCTGATAAAGTCATTTTTGAACCTTATCCAATGTTGTTCGTTGTCTGCGTTCATTCCGTCCGTTACTCTGTTATTGGCAGCGCGGATTTGAGCTTTGGTCCATTCTCGGACCCTATCCCCTCTGATGTAGGTGATAGCCAAGGCCACTCGGCTCAGGGGTCGAGCCATTACTCTCTTGTGCGAATTGATCCAGGCCCAAACTGTGAAGTCATACATAAATGACTCTGCGTTCTTTCTGTTTCCATCGAAGATGTCTGGTGGATGTCCGTCCAGTCCTCCTCCTCCTTGGGCTGCTTGTTACATCGCGGCAGCCATTGGTTGAAGGGCTGGGGGACCACCTCCTCCTCCTGGGGGTCCTCCTCCTCCTCCTGGAGGATTTCCCCCTCCTCCTTCACCACCTCCTCCCCCATGCGCTGGGTTTGGTACCGGGATCGGGGTAAAGGTGGTTTGGATAGAGGGTCCTTCTTGTAAGCTTTGGAAGGTGACGTCTGCAGCTCTTTCTTCGGTGGAAGTCATTGTGGCCATTATGAGCTGATCGATGGCTTCGTTTAACCTTCTTTGTGGGCTGATTTCGACTGTTTTCAGTTGCCTAGTGATGGTTTCCACTTCTGGCAACAGCTGTGTTTCGACGTGAAGACTGTATTCGCTTCGATCTACTCCGTGTCTTTGTAGTATTGGAGTTTTCTCTCTTGAAGACTCTGACTGTTCGTCAGTTTTCGTGTCTTCGTCTGAAGAAGTGTCCTGTTTTCTGGCTTCTTCAGTTCGGTAAGGTTCAGCTGCTGTCCCCAATCCGTGTTTATTCGGGCTCTCGACGAGCTCCTTTTTGGTCGTCCAAAATGTTCTCTCCTCCGGACTCCAGTAAGTGTAATACCACTGGTTGTTGATGTATTCCACTGGCACCCAAGTTCCTCCTATTCCTAGGATGGTGTAGGATGACTGGGCGAAGTCCTGCCTTATCGACCAAAGGGCGATTCCTCTGAGTGCTAGAGGTAAGTTGTCGGATCTCCTATTCTGGAAGTCTGCTGCTTCTTCGGGGTCCTCTGGGAAGCTTACGATTATTGATTCTCGTAGCTCCTCCTTCTGTTTCCCCTGGAGTTTTTCTTTCAGAGCCTTCATCTTGACTGGCTATTTAAAGCTCAACTTATGTCAAGAATCGCTGACGCTTGACTCTTGATAGAGTTCGCAGTAGCGTCTCACCTGTTCTGGAGTGCTGATTGATATAGCTCAATCACTAAGCTTCGGTGGTCCTTGGAGATTATCCAAGGGGAGCGAGAGTTGGTTAGACGATGAGAGGGATCACTCCAATAGGTGAGATGATAGTCAGCAAGACCAGTGTTTGATTAAGTCGAGCTTGGCTCGACTCTACAACCGCTGAAGGGTTTAAATACAAGTCTCCTACTTTAGGGATTTGTAAGTAGCAAGTACGATCAGTAAGCAGTCTTCTCAAGCCTGTCAGCTCCTCCTAAGTATCAGTAAGCTATCAGTAAGCTATGATATCATAGAGTGCATTTTTGGACTTTGGAACAATAGCATGGGAACAATCAGTCATCCAATCAGTAAGCATCCAGTCAGTGGATCAGTAAGCATAGTAATATTAGGCCACAGTAAGTCCCACAGAACGTCAGGATGAGGCACCACTTCGTCAGAACAATAGGGAGTCTAGGCATGCCATCTGCATCCAGACTTCTTGCAAAAGGCCCAGTGCATGCAGGCATGTTTGGGAATGGGAATTGGGATAGATCGAGAGAAGGGATGAACTTCGAGGCCAGGAGATGAGACTTGTCCTGTAGATCGAGGTAAGTCCATAACACCAAAGATAAACCTATCTTTTCTGAGGTTAGTAACATAGAAGCGAACCCTTTCCTTTGTATCTCCTCTGGAGATCATTAGGTCGCAATAGTTGGTAACGCTTCCTGCTTTATTTTCAGTGCTGTCGATGTTTCTTACCGGCCTTGCTTGTTCGAGCTTCTTGGTTCCTAGTCATAGCCTTGCTACTGTTTTGTAATCGATGAAATTTTCTGTTGCTCCACTGTCAATAAGAGCAATCTCTTCTGCCTTGCCTTTGAACGAGTATAAATCAAACACTAATTTGACTGAGTTGTGTCTGGTTATGTACATCTTTCTTAAGCGTAGGGCCCTAACTATGGCAGTTAGTTTCGGGCTGGTTAAAAATCCTGCGCACCATCTGCTATGGCCATGCGCTTTTCCTCGTCCATGCCCTGCAGTATTCCCCATAGCTCTTTTGGGTCCATGTTGCTAATGGTGTCTTTGAGGGACGTCTGTTCTTGTTCTTTGGGAGGTTCCTCTGCTTTTGCTGCTCTGATCGTTGTTCCTCCTCCTCCTTGTCCTTGCTTTCTTTGAGGGCAGAAGCGGCTGATGTGGCCAGGCTGCCTGCAGCAGAAGCACGCGCCTTTCTTGCTCAGTTCGGCGCGTTCTTGCTCGGAGAGGGGTGTAAATATACACCCTGCGTCTACGTCCATTGGGACTACCTGGTTGTTGCCTTTGCTTTGATAGCTGGTTTGTGGGCGGCCGTTCTGGCTTCTCTGCTGAGGTGGGACATAGTTCCGAAGGCCCAGCATAGTTGCCCACTTCTTCTGTGCTTCTGTGCGGTTGTTATTTGTCTTCTGGGTTAGGCCAGCGTTTTTGAGCTCTTTATACACTGTCTGGCGCTCCCTAGCCTTCTTTTTCCACTCCTCTAAGGTGGCTGGAGCTGGGGAGCAGTGGGTGATGATCTGGTGGAGTAACTTGGGTTGTAGACCATCTTTAAATTTGGCTATGGCTCCTATGTCGTCTCTTTGGTACCCTGTGGTCTCTCTGAGTCTTTTGAACTCGGCAGTGTACGTGTCAAGGTCATCTCCAGTCATCCTGAGTTCCTGGAACTTTTGGAGGGCGGTGAGGCGGGCGTCAGTGTCGGTAAAGGCTGCCCTGAAGTCTGCCTCAAAGTCATCCCACAGGGAGTTGTCCTCCATTTTGCGTGTTCCCGTCCTGACTAGGTCATGGAGCCATATCCTTTTACTTTTGGCCCATGCGTTGACTTTTGGGCCAGTGATGTAGGAGAGGCAGAGTGCTGTTTTGGTGAAGGGAACCTGGAAGATCTTTTTGTCCCAGTTGATAAGTTCGTAGCCCAAGAATCTATCAAGGAATTCTTCTGACTTGTCCCTATCTCCGTTGAAGATCGGGGGTGCCAGTCCTACTGGGGCTCCGTTTCCTGGGTTTGTTTGTCCCATTGGTTGTGGGGGTGGTTCTACGACTGTGGTGTTGATTTGTTCTTCTTGTTGAGTCTCCATGTCGGTTACTGACTGTTCTTCTTGTTGATAACTGGGTTGGTACGTTTTAATCTTTCCTTCTTCTGCTTCCTTATCAGTTTCTCTCCACCAACCTAGTCCGTTTGATCCTGGGGATAGTTGGTATTTCTTTCTGGTGTACCAGTTGGGGTCTTCGTCATCTCCTTCTTCAAGGACAAACCAACAATCTCCTGTTTGAGTTACCCCTTCTTTATCGGTGTGTCTGAAGTTGTAGAATTCAACAGCTCTTTCTACGTTCTTGCTTTTGGCGTAGTAGCCCTTGTGGCCTGGATTTGGGACCCAATATGCTTTCCCTTTTACGTGGGCTGGTAGGTCGTCTCTGGTTCTTCTTTGTACTGCGACTGGGGTGTCTGGGTCTTCTGGTAGATATAGTTCTAGTGCGGCCAGCTTGTCTGTGGGGTTAAAGCCTGACTTATATTACGCTCCTGCGGGTGCAAGGGCCAGACGTTGGCAGTTTGGGGTCCGGGTGCGCGTTAAGCAGCACTAGAAGGTCTTTTAGTCGAATGGGGGCTGGTCTCCCTACTCAGCGAGCACTTGCAAAGCAAGGCTAAGTCGATAGGCAAGTAAATGCAGTCTGTGCAAGGGTCTAAATTGACGATGAAGTGATCCCCCTCCTCGGAAGGTCCTTGCCAGTAGTTCTTGAGTCGAAGTTGGTCCAGTGGCCTTCCCACTTTGTATGCCAATGACCAGAAAGTTGCAAGATTGATTCTAAGTCAGGCTTAAGGCCCAACCGTGAATGATATGGGTTTATATACATGTTGCAGTCCGTCTAGGACGCTTGGTGAGTCAGGTAAGTGACAATAGCGACGAATGGCCTTAAGGGCTCTTGGGTCGAGTCAGAGTAGCAAGCGAGGGACAATAATAAAGGCTAGGGATCGAGATGGTAACGATGAAATGAGTCACAATAGCTAAGCGAAGGTAAAGTGATGGTAGCTAGTGGAAAGGTTTTATGGAAGGGTAAGTAGGGTGTCCGAGGGGATAAGGAAGTAGTAAGCGAGATAGGAGGAAAGAAGGGGGAAAAAGTACGTGGTGGTAAGTCCGAGGGGGCAGATCATAACATGATGTGACAACAGGCCAAATGATGTCCGTGAAGGTAAGGTGATCTATTGGGCTTGGATTGCGATTTGGGGCACCTGCATACCAATTCAAGCTTGCCATCCTTCAATCTGTAAGCCACATCATGTCTCTTTTTTCTTGTCCTACTTCCATCATCTCGCCCCCTTTTTCATTCTCATTCTCAAGATCAACCACACACAGAAGATCTACCATCACATGAAGCCTGTCAGAACTCCCTGCTCAGCTGACACCAATCGTCACCCTGCCCAAACTCACTGTACACATGTTGCCCCATTTTTCATCAAGATCAACTTGAATCCAAGTCGATCTCCTCTTGGATACTCCTGCTTGTGTTTGAACAGTATCAACTCCTTTCGTACGCCTGTTTCTTTTTTTTTCTAGTCTTTCCTGATCTACAGTACTAGTCTGATAGTGAAGCAAGTTCTTACATGCTGTCACTGCTACAATAACGGACCCAATAGTCCGATGGTGAACACGAGGAGCAGCACAAAGGTCACAATGAGAAGGCAGAGCATGCACCCATATGTCTTCTGGGAGTGGAGCAATAAGTCGAACCAAGGGCGATGAAGTACGCCCAACTTGAACGACCTGATATTGAGACAGAAGACTCAAGTTAGAGTCTCTAGTAACTAGGTACTATGCTATAAATACTACGAGTGGGTAGGCTATTCCCATAAGGCCTTATACAGACAATAACTACGATCAATCAGAGGTGCGGCAGTAATCAGACAGCTAGCGATAGATCAGGACATCAAGCCCTGGTAAGGTACAATCTCACTTGTATGGATCAGAAACAATGTGGGGTGGTACATAGGCATACAATGGGGCATAGCCGGTTCTTGAACTTGCTGCGGTCCAATGGATGCCAACCCATCCATTCTCGCATGCCAGTGACACATGCGCTCACAGCCTGCACCCGGTGGGACAGTAAGGTGAGTCCTCCCACTTTCTCGTCTCACTCTCCTCCTCCCTCCCTCGAAATTGACCATGCACCCAAATCCCATTCATCACTTGAAGCCCCATCGGACCTCCCACTCGGCCAAGATCACCTGTCGCCTGACCCAACCTCGCCATGCCCCAAAATTCCCAACAGCTGTCCTTGTTGGACAGTCCCACTTGTGCCCCATTCTTGACATTTCCCTTTTTGTGCACCCATTTCTTTCCTCTCTTGTGATAGCTCTCTATGCCTTACAGTACCATACAACGCCCATACAATGTCTCTGGCAACCATCAGCAACCTCACCATATCCGCATGTCACCCCAAAAGGCGATGCCGCACATTTTCATATTGCCATAGATCATTTGCTCAGATGTTTGAAGATGTTTGTAAGCCCTCTAAAATGCTTGTAGAAGAGCAGGCAACTTTAGTTCGCAGAATACCAACCTTCTCTCTCCTCTTCTTCCTCACATGATCTTGTGAAGCCTCCAGCCCCTTTGTTCGCCTATCCGCCTCTTCAACCCTCAACTTCGAACACTTTACCATGCCGCTGTGCCAATTCATGTTCGTGTTTTCCCCTTCCTCTTCTCTACCCCTTTCTCGCTCGCATCCTCATTCTCAGCTCGCTCAGACGACCCTCACACCTTAGACAACAAGGCAGGTCCCTTGATCTGTGTATCGCCAATGCCACTCCAGCCACCGACACCGCTGCATCTGCCAATGCCACTCCAGCCACCAACGCTGCCACATCTGCCAATGTCACTCCACCCGCCAATGCTGCCGCATCTGCCAACTGTGGTTGAACGGACGTCGACATATCAAATGCTAGCATGGAAGTAACTCAGCCTATTGTTCAGTTCACGATGACTGAGGCGTTCTACAATACAAAGGTGTTCTTAAGTACTACGAAGGAGTGCTACGAATTTTAAAGCCAAACAAACACATGTTAAAGTTACAATTGTAAGGACACCAGCAATCGAAGTGGAATGTCTGATGGAAAACTGTACGAGTCCAATCTTGAGCCTTAAAGCCCAGTGAAAAATCGGTTAATGAGATTGAATGAAATCAAACAACCTCAAATGATAACGAATTATAATTAATATTTATTTATTTAGTGATCTGATTTGATTTGATCGAATGAGAAGAAATCAGGACAATGCAAAGATCTCGATCCTGGTCTCCATTGCATCATGTTGTGTCAGTACTACTGTTATGGACTTACCTCGATCTACAGGACAAGTCTCATCTCCTGACCTCAAGATTCATCCCTTCCCTCCGTCAACCCCAATCCCCATTCCGAAACACGCCTGCATGCATTGGGCCTTCTGCAAGAAGTCTGGATGCAGATGGCATGCCTAGACTCCCTATTGTTCTGACGAAGTGGTGCCTCATCTCGACATTCTGTGGGACTTATTGTGGTCTGATACTACTATGCTTACAGATCCACTGACTGGATGCTTACTGATTGGATGACTGATTGTTCCCATGTTATTGTTCCAAAGTCCAAAAATGCATTCTATGATATCATAGCTTACTGATAGCTTATTGATACTTAGGAGAGGCGGACAGGCTTGAGAAGACTGCTTACTGATCGTACTCGCTACTTACAAATCCTTAAAGTAGGAGACTTGTATTTAAACCCTTCAAGGGTTGTAGAGTCGAGCCAAGCTCGACTTAATCAAACACCTGTCTTGCTGACTATCATCTCACCTATTGGAGTGACCCCTCTCATCATCTAACCTACTCTCGTTCCCCTTGGATAACCTCCAGGGACCCTCGAAGCTTAGTGATTGAGCTATATCAATCAGCACTCCAGAACAGGTGAGACGCTACTGCGAACTCTATCAAGAGTCGAGCGTCAGCGATTCTTGACATAAGTCGAGCTTTAAATAGCCAGTCAAGACGAAGGCTCTGAAAGAAAAACTCCAGGGGAAACAGAAGGAGGAGCTACGAGAATCAATAATCGTAAGCTTCCCAGAGGACCCCGAAGAAGCAGCAGACTTCCAGAACAGGAGATCAGACAACTTACCTCTAGCACTTAGAGGAATTGCCCTTTGGTCGATAAGACAGGACTTTGCCCAATCATCCTACACCATCCTAGGGATAGGAGGGACTTGGGTGCCAGTGGAATATATCAACAACCAGTGGTATTACACGTACTGGAGTCCGGAGGAAAGAACATTTTGGACGACCAAGAAGGATCTCATCGAGAGCCCGAATAAACATGGATTGGGGACATCAGCTGAACCCTACCGAACTGAAGAAACCAGAAAACAGGATACTTCTTCAGAGGAAGATACGAACACTGACGAGCAGTCAGAGTCTTCAAGAGAGAAAACTCCAATACTACAAAGACACGGAGTAGATCGAAGCGAATACAGCCTTCACGTCGAGACACAGCTGCTGCCAGAAGTAGAAACCATTACTAGGCAACTGGAGAAAGTCGAAATCAGCCCACAACGAAGATTGAACGAAGCCATCGACCAGCTTATGATGGCCACAATGACTTCCACCAAAGAAAGAACCGCAGACGTCACCTTCCAAAGCTTACAAGAAGGACCCTCAATCCAAACCACCTTCACCCCCATCCCAGTGCCAGACCCAGCGCATGGAGGAGGTGATGGAGGAGGAGGAGGAAATCCTCCAGGAAGAGGAGGAGGTCCCCCAGGAGGAGGAGGTGGCCCCCCAGCTCTTCAACCAATGGCCGCGGCAATGCAACAAGCAGCCCAAGGAGGAGGAGGGCTAGATGGACACCCACCAGACATCTTCGATGGGAATAGGAAAAACGCGGAGTCATTTATGTATGACTTCACAGTTTGGGCCTGGATCAATTCGCACAAGAGGGTAATGGCTCGACCCCTGAGCCGGGTAGCCCTGGCCATCACCTACATCAGAGGAGATAGGGTCCGAGAATGGACCAAAGCCCAAATCCGCGCCACCAACAACAGAGTAACGGACGGGATGAATGCAGATAATGAACAACATTGGATAAGGTTCAAAAATGACTTTATCAACACCTGGAAGGACGATAGCCTGCTTGAAGATGCTCAGTTCAAACTATCAGCATTGAGCATGAAGAAGGACATGCCCTTACACGAGTACATCTCTACCTTCAATGCGCTCATTACCGAACTAGGGTGGGACAGGAACCACCAAGGAACAGTTCGGGCGTTCAGGATGGGACTGAAGTCCTGGCTTGCCACTGCGATTCTAAGGAAAGACAACTGTCCGGCCGACAACGATCTCGAAGGGTGGCAAGAGGCCGCTAGGAAGGAAGTCGTCAAAGCCAAAAGAATCAAGCAAGAAGCTGGAGGCTTCGGAAGGGGAGGACTCACCGTTTGGGAGAATATGTTCCAACAGTTCTTCAAAGACCACCCCGTCCCGAAGAAAGCCCCTAGGGACCCAGATGCCATGGATGTAGACGTCATCGATACTAAACCTAAGGGTCGACTCCCGGGAAAGTTCCAACAACTCACCACTGAGGAGCGGAAGAAACTCATGAGCGAGGGCCGATGCTTCAGATGCAAGAAACAAGGACATATGTCTAGGAATTGCCCAGACAGAAAGACGACGTTTGGAAAGAAGCCCACAGCCAAGGTCATGGAGGCCGAAGAAGGGGAGTCCACTGCCGAAGACGACAAGGATGAAGTGGCGTCCCAGACATCCACAAAGGTCGGATCAATCAAAGGGAAAGGAGGGTTAATGGCACACATCAATGCCTTGACCATTGAAGAAAAAGAGGAGCTGTTCGACAAATTGATCAGCGAGGGTTTTTGAGAAATTCCAAGTCGACGGCCTGGCTTAGGAATACTAGCATGAGCAGAGAAGAACAAGAAATGTACATTAAACGACTCACTTCCATGAATGTACCATTTTCCTTTCACACTGCTCATGCGAAGGCCGAAGAAACAGCTCTGTTGGACAGCGGGGCTACAGAGAATTTCATCGACGAAACCACCTGGAGAAGAATGAAGGTCGGGAAACGACCTCTAGTTAAACCAATCAAAGTCTATAACATCGATGGAACAGAGAACAAACAAGGAGAAATGACTCATTATTGCCGCTTGAGAATCTCCTACAATGACCAAGAAGACCTCCAGGAGTTCTACATCACAAACCTAGGGAAGGATCGCCTGATATTGGGGTACCCATTCCTCCGAACCTTCAACCCAAGAGTAGACTGGAGAAAAGGAAAGCTGCTTGAAGGCACGGTCAAGATTCAAAGCGGCATGTACAAACACCTGGACCGCATGGTCACCCGGTGGCAAATCAAAGCCATCAAAAGCTTGGGTAAGCCCAGGGGAGACGAGGCCATCTACGTCAGAAGACAAACTATATCCCAGGAAATGGCCAAACAGTACCGCCAGAAGAGCACCACACAACTGCACGAGGTGCCAAAAGAGTACCAAAAATACAAGGAAGTTTTCTCCGAGAAATCAGCCAGGAAATTCCCCCCCGACCGGAACCCAAACGCCACAGTAGAACTATTACCAGGAGCTCCGGAACAGCTGGACTGCAAAGTCTACCCTCTGACTAAACCCGAAACAGAAACACTGAAGAAATTTCTCGCAGAAGAATTGGAGAAAGGGTTTATCGAGGAATCAGCCTCGCCTTACACTTCCCCTGTGTTCTTCATAAACAAGAAGAACAGCGCCGATAAGCGACTCATCATCGATTATCGAAAACTCAATCAATGGACAAAAAGGGACAATGGCCCCTTACCTCGAATTGATCGCCTACTGCAACAAATGGAAGGGAAAGAGATCTTCTCGAAGTTCGACATCAGATGGGGGTATAACAACATCCCTATCGAAGAAGGGGATCAACAGAAGGCAGCCTTCAAAACACCACTAGGGACATACCAACCTAAGGTGCTATATTTCGGAATGAAAAACGCCCCAGCCCTGTGGACACGACTGATGTGGTGCGATTTCCGGCCGTGGAGAGACAAATGGTTCGATCATATGGACACTTCAGCGTGAAGCTATATGGACGACTTCTTCATCGCCAGCAAGAAGACATCCAAAGTGAAGGAAGGACACAAGCAATGCACGCACGAACTGCTTGAACTGATGGCCAAACATCACTATCATTTACGACCGGCAAAATGCCAATGGGAACAAACACAAATGGAATTCCTGGGAATCCTGGTCGAAGCGGGGAAGATGAGAGTGGACCCAGCCAAACGAGACGGAATCAGTAAATGGCCCTGAACACTCCAGAACAAATTGGACGTCCAGCGAACCATGGGAGTCTTACAGTACCAAAGAAGGTTCATACCAACTTCGCTCACATAGCCAGACCCATCTTCGCCACCATCAAAAGGGACAGAAGTTCGAGTGGACTAAGGAAGCGGAGATCGCCTTGGACAGCCTTATCAAGAAGATCGAAGCTGATCCTCAATTAAATCATCCAAACCCTGATAAGCCTTCGAGGTGGAGATCGATGCCTCAGACTACGCCACAGGAGCAGTACTCATTCAAAGGGACGAAACAGGAAAGCGGATGGAAGTAGGATATCATTCCGAAGCCCTCAACCAAGCAGAAAGGAATTACGACGTCTACAATCGAGAATTCCTGGCCCTTATCAGGGCGTTCAAATTCTGGAGATACCTTCTAGAAGGCTCGCCGCATCGAGTCAAGGTTTACACGGATCATGCCAACCTAACCAAGCATAGGGAAGTGCAAAAACTATCCGGCAAGGTGGCCAGATATATAACCTTTTTGGCAAGGTTTGATTTCGATATCTGCCACCTGCCAGGGAAGAAGAACACCGTGGCAGATGCCTTATCACGAAGATCAGACCACACGCCATCAGAAGGGGAGGAAGTTAAGGCAATACCGCTCCCAGACCATCTGTTCATCAAACTCATCAGACCAATGGCGGTCGAGAAGAGATCCGGAAACAGCAGAAACGAGAAGAGAACGCTGTGATCTTAGAAGAGTGGAAGACAAAGTACGACATCCAAAAAGAAGAGGGTATATTGGCATCAACAAGCTATAGTAGTACCAGGCCGGAGCAAATCCGGAAAAGTTTGCTGGAAATCTACCATGATGGGCCTACAGCTGGACATCCTGGGCAGCCAAAACACAACAAGATCTCCGGCGATACTACTGGTGGCCGGGAATGGGCAAATTCATCGAAGTATACATAAAGGGATGCGCAACGTGCCAGTCAAACAAAGTTATACACCACAGGAACACCCCTGGATTATACCCAATCGATCCAGAACCTGAGGCGCACCCCTTCCAAATGATAGCCATGGACTTCATCGTCAAACTTCCCACTTCGAATGGGTATGACGCGATCCTAACCATCACCGATCACGACTGCACGAAAGGTGTCATCCTGATACCATGTCGAGAAACGATGAATGCAGAAGAGCTGGCAAAGGAATACAAGAATCGAGTATTCCCTTCGTCGGACTACCCAGCAAAATTATCTCAGACTGGGACACAAGATTCACCAGTAACTTCGCAAAGAAGTTTGTTCCCAATTAGAGATAGAGCAAAACATCAGCAGCGCCTATCATCCCCAAACAGACGGCCAATCAGAAAGAACAAATCAGAATGTCGAAGATATTCTAGGATCTTCTGCAATTACCAACAAACAAACTGGGCAGACCACCTCCCAGTCGTGCAATATATGCTGAATGCACGAGTATCAGCCACAACAGGAAGAACCCCTTACGATCTCTGGATGGGATACATACCAAGGGCGCATCAGCCGGAGCGCCCAAGCGAAATGCCTCAAATAGAATGGTATAACACAAGGATAAAGGAAGCAGACAAGAGGCGCAAGAAGCAATGAAGAGGGCGCAATCATTGTGGAAGAAGGACACAAAGTTCAGGAATATCAGAAGGACGAGAAGGTGTGGCTCGAGGCAAAAAACATCCATACAACACATCCGACTACCAAACTGAGCCCAAACGATACGGCCCTTCGAAGTCACAGAAGTCATAAGCCCGTGGCTTATCGATTGAACCTTCCAGAACAGTGGAAGATTCACAACGTGTTTCATGCAAGCTTGTTAGCACCATACAAGGAGACGGAGGAACACGGGCCTAACTATGAAAGGCAGTTACCAGACCTAGTCGAAGGACAAGAAGAGTGGGAGGTCGAAAAGGTGTTAGACTCTCGAAGGTATGGGAGGCGAAGAAGTTACAATATCTCTTGAAGTGGAAAGGATATCCCGAAGCAGAAATACCTGGCAAGACAAAAGGATATCTTCGCACAACAATTGATTGAAGATATCATAAGGAACATCCCACGGCTATAAAGACTGCAAAGGTACAAAAGGAAGGGCCAATGGACGGCAAAGAACCCCATCATTCCATCGCAACCCTCACTCAAGCCTTCTCTCGTCTCACTCTAGCCCACATGTCTACTGCCCCTTCACCCACACCCTCACACATCTCAGTAGTATCCACTCGCCCTAGCACACCCGAGATCCTTCGATTCCCCCTCGAAGGGAAGATGCAACTACAAGCAGGGAAGGAAGCATCCCTAGTGTCGAAGAGCTCCTGTACCGCCAGGGCTTGGAGTCACGCAAGCACGCGAAGGATCATCGGCACATTGGGAAGGCAGCAGTGCCGGGGGTGAAGCTTGGGGTTCCAAGAACCTGTCCGGCCTGCCTCCGAAGCCCCTGATGAAGGGGCAAGAGGAGCTGGCGCAACCCTCACAGAGGGGCAGACCGGTCTCCCACCCCCGACACCTGCCAGTACCAGCCGATCCCTGGAGGAAGAAGTCACCCCTACCCCCATTTCGCCACACACCACCACCAGCCAACGAGTCACACCTAAACCGATGGGTCACGAGGGAGACCACGAAGAGGACGACCACCCGGGAGAGGGGTGGGTTAGGTGGAACCCAAGTCGAAGTTTCACCAAGACGGAGGTCCTGCAGGAAGACACGTACAAATGGAAAGGAGCTAAGTACCAGAAGTTCCTCATCCAAAACGGGGACCCTAAGGTGTTCAGCACCATGGGGAAGGGGAAGCCAGAATACGGAGAGAGCCTCCACCCTGCTCCCAGCCGGAGGATCTTCCCTTGGGAATGCCAGGCAGAAGACCTCGACAAGTTCCTGCCGGAACATTATTTCCGAGACCGGTCGTTGATCAGAGGGGCGGAACTAGTCAACGACAACGGAATTTTCGCAGAAATGTATCGCCTCCAGTCCTCAGCCATCGAAAAGAAGTATCTCGATCTAGAGCAAGAACGGCTCAGCAAGGAGGCGCAAACCCTCACCAACAAGTGGGTAGAACTCGACCGAAAGAGGCGAAACGTCGAGTCGGAAATTCGAGAAGCCAAAAAATATCTCACTGAGGCCCAAGCCTTGGAAAGAATCAGAGAAGCCTACGACAACAGAGACCCGAGACGTTGATCTCCCAGGGGAAGGAGGAGATTGGTTAATGAGTATGGGACTGGGACAGAAATACCACTTACCCACACGCCCAAGATCCTCGAGAATTGTCACTACCATGGCTTAGGAGCGGGCCACACAGAGGATCAATGCCATGACCCGCATAACAGGTGCCGACCTGGAGGGCTCTGTGCAATCCTACCCCGACATATCGGAAGGTACCTCGTGCCCCTACACATATCTCCAAGACAAAAGGGAGGAAGTGGAAAGCAGGAGAGTCGGGACTGCATTCAAAAAACCCTGCAGCCCTTTCCTGCCGCTCCCGCCATCCCTCTTCCACTGGATCGGTGGAAACCATCCAAGGAGGCAGTAGCCAGCTTCCTGGAGAGGGAGGTCAAGATGCCCCCGGCCCTCACTCGCCTTCTAGATCCAAGGGACCGAAGAGGGGGAGAGGGCAGTCAACCCCGCGTCACATGGTGGCATCCTCTGCTGCACGCAAAGGGAAGGACGAGGGACTCCAACTCTTACCCCCAATGAGGAGTCCCGACTCGGCCCTCACGTCCTATCTCAGGATAAATTCCCTATGACCGACGAACACCTGGCCATGTGTCAGGAGGTCTGGAATTGCACTCGGAAACATGCACAAGACGCCTACCCCCTCACGCGTATGGGAGTAGTCATCGAACTTTTTGCTCAAAACAGCGAGAGAAAGAAAGGAAGGAGAGAGAGGACCGAGAGGAGGCAGAAAGACAGAGAGACTACCACCTCGAAGGGGGGAAGACCCAGACGACTACATTAACTGGGAGGCCCAAGATCGAGGTGACTGAGAGCTGTGGAAAGCTCGACCTTAAAGGGGAGATGATGTTATGGACTTACCTCGATCTACAGGACAAGTCTCATCTCCTGACCTCAAGATTCATCCCTTCCCTCCGTCAACCCCAATCCCCATTCCGAAACACGCCTGCATGCATTGGGCCTTCTGCAAGAAGTCTGGATGCAGATGGCATGCCTAGACTCCCTATTGTTCTGACGAAGTGGTGCCTCATCTCGACATTCTGTGGGACTTATTGTGGTCTGATACTACTATGCTTACAGATCCACTGACTGGATGCTTACTGATTGGATGACTGATTGTTCCCATGTTATTGTTCCAAAGTCCAAAAATGCATTCTATGATATCATAGCTTACTGATAGCTTATTGATACTTAGGAGAGGCGGACAGGCTTGAGAAGACTGCTTACTGATCGTACTCGCTACTTACAAATCCTTAAAGTAGGAGACTTGTATTTAAACCCTTCAAGGGTTGTAGAGTCGAGCCAAGCTCGACTTAATCAAACACCTGTCTTGCTGACTATCATCTCACCTATTGGAGTGACCCCTCTCATCATCTAACCTACTCTCGTTCCCCTTGGATAACCTCCAGGGACCCTCGAAGCTTAGTGATTGAGCTATATCAATCAGCACTCCAGAACAGGTGAGACGCTACTGCGAACTCTATCAAGAGTCGAGCGTCAGCGATTCTTGACAACTACAGTACATCATTTGGCCCTATAGGCTGGCTCGCTTATCTCACAGTATCATACAGGCTGATTGTATACTCTACAATATTTCTCTAAGTCATGTCTTCAGTATCCCCAGTTGTCTCTAATGCTGGTGATCTCTCTCTAGAGTTTAAAAGTCCATTTTGGACACAACCAGGATGCCGACCGGGACCTCCCCCAATGTTGCAGTCATTTGCGACATGTTGCAACTGCGCCAGGACCAGTTGCAACTTGTAAGTAAATAATTTGTGGATTCACACATACTGTGGAATACATGTTTTTTATTTTCGAGGTACTACTGTAGTATATACATGAGAATTGAATTTTCTATCTAACTGGCCCCCTAAATGTTGTGGGGCAGGCATGCATCCATTGGGCGTGGACATGTGGATGGGAGCAGGCAGGAGTGCGTGTGTGCCACGCAGGAAGATGGGCAGACCCTCCTAAGTCCTGCACAAAACACACAGAATGTGCGGAGGTGTGTCGGTGTGTCGGTGTGTCTGTTGCATTGTAATCGCCATTGATGTTGCTGCTGTCACCGTTGCCGTACTACTGCCACCACTGTCAGAATTGACGTCGCTGTTGCTGGGCAGGCGTGCGTGATGGTCACATGGTCGCTATCGTTGCTGTCATTGCTATTGCCACTCGTGAAGCAGACGCACAGCCAGATGGGTGGGCATGCGGGCAGGCACACAAGGTGGCATGCGGTCACAGGCAGGCATGTTGACAGGCATGCCAGCTGCACAGGCAAGGTGTGCAGGAGTGCAGGCTGGTGTGCGGGCTGGCATACCAGGTTGATATACCAGCCTTGATGGCTTCGGTGTGCCACGTGGGTGGGCGGGCGGTCGAGCAAAGCAGCAGGAAGGCAGGGGGCCACGCAGGCGGATGGGTGGACGGTCGAGATGCAGGTGGGCAGTCAAGGCGGCGAGAGGGTGAGAGTGAGGGTGAGAGGATTCTCATCCTCGATCTCCCATGTGATCCATCCTCGCATTCTCTGGTGTAAGACCAAGGTAGATGGCTTTGTTGTGGAAGGGTGAGGAGTACTTCAAGCCGTGCTGGGTGGCTGGTGTGCATGCTGATCAACTAGCCCATGCTACAATACATAAGGGTGAGGGAGTTAAAAGAGTGGGAGAGTGGGCACGTACATATCGGAGTTCTGTGAAGGCAGAGAGCAGCTCTTCTCTCGAGGACTTGAGGGTAACACCACTGACAACGTGCACGGTAAGTTGTGGCTCTTCCTGCGGTTGTGATGCGGTCGCCGCCACTGCAGTTGTTTGTCTTGCCTTGGCTGATCTGTAATATGGGCTTGCAGGTAGATAAGCATGTGGGCGGCATGTTGGGACTTCTCTGATCTGATGACGTCAGTAGGAACAAGCAATTCGGGCCACACCATCAATTTGTCAGCTATGCAATATCTTTTTTTCATCGTTTGTCATTTGTCTCCCAACATCTCTTTTTCATTCTTGAGATAGACCATACAAAGAAGATCTACCCATAGCCTGAAGCCCGTCAGAATTTCTGCTCAGCTCAGGCTGACACCAAATTGTTGCCCCGCCCAAACTTGCTGGGCCCTATTTCTCATCAACGTCAATTGATCCCCTCTCGGGATGCTCCTGCTTGTGTTTGGACAGTGGTGACTCCTTTTGTACACCTGTTTATTTCTCTTTTTCTAGTCTTTCCTGATCTATGGTACTAGTACAATATACAGCAAAATAGGTGCTCAGATGCACTCACTGTCACCGCTACTACAATGGACTTGACAGTCCAATGGTGAATACGAGGAATAACACGAAGGTCACGATGAGGAAGGCAAGCATGCACCTGTACGTCTTCCGGGAGTGGAGCGATAAGTCGAACCAAGGGTGACAAAGTACACCCGACTTCGACTTGTAGCGAGAACGACCTGGTATTGAGACAGAAGACTCAAGTTAGAGTCTTAGTAACTAGGTACAATGCTATAAATACTACTGTGGGGAGGCTATTCCCATAAAGCCTTATACGAACGATAGCAACAATCAATCAGAGGCGCGGCGTAATCAGACAGCTAGCGATAGATCAGGGCATCAAGCCCTGGTAAGGTACAATCTCACTTGTACGGATCAAACATGGTAGGGGGCAGTACATACAATGGGGCATAGCCGGTTCATGAACTTACCGCGGTCTAACGGACGCCAACCCATCCGTTCTCGCGTGCCAGTGACACTCACAGCCTGCACCACCTGGTGGGACAACTTGTCCTCATTGACATACACACACATATACCACCATCGCACACCACCGGCCCATCATCAATACACACACACATATCTGCCTGTTCTCCCAACAGTGTGGGATTAATTATCATGGTACCTCATTTTAATGTTATCCCCGAAAGTCCTGACGGCTGTCCTTGTTGGACAGTCCCGCTCATGCCCCTGTTCTTGATATTTTCCCTTTAGTATGCCCATTTCTTCCCCTTCTCGTGATAGCTCCCTCAACTTTACAGTCATATGACACTCGTACAACGTCACTGGCAACCAACAGTGACCTTGCAGCACACCCACATCGGCCGACACTCTCGCCTTGTCACCATCTATACCCATACAGCTAGCTCCCAAAACACTTACTACCCGTGTGTCACCCCAGAACAGTACGGTATGTTTCTAGATTATCTTAGATCGCCTGTTTAGAAGCCCGAAGGTGTATTTAGACCCTCCAAAAATGCTCATAGAAGGAAAGCGACTCAGTGCATGATAATTTACCCCTTTCTCTTTCTCCTCTCCTCTCTTTGCACAATCTCGCCTGCCTGTCTCACCGCTTCTCCACCTCTTACGCCTTTCAATCTTCGACTTTGAACATTTTACTGTGCCGCCACACCGACTCACGTTTACCTCCCCTCTCCTTCCTCTTCTCCCCTTTTCATGCGATCTCGTCGCCTCTCTCTGCCATCTCTGCTGCCTTCTGACCTTCGACTTGAACACCTTACCACGCCGCCAAGCCAACCTGCATTTGTCTCGTTCCCCCTCATTCTCCTTCTCCTGTCTTCTTCTTGTGTGACCTCGTCGCCTCTTTTGCCTACTTCGCCATCTCTGCTGCCTTTCAGTTTTCGACTTTGGACGTCTTACCATGCTGCTGTGCCAACTTGCGCTCGTCTCAACACCCTTCTTCCCCCCCTTTTCAAAATAACCTTCTTGCTCTTGTCTCACTCTCAGCCTCAATTGGACAAACCCTGCATCTTAGACAACAATGCAGATCTTTCAATCTGTGTACGAACTCATCTTATCTCAACTTAGATCAACGTCTCTATCTACCCCCTTGGAACCCTACTCAGCCAAATGAACACTCTGCATGTCGACACCAAGCTTCGTGCTAACAATCACCTCCACCACTCTTTGCCATCGCTCCCAACAGCTATCTGCAACACAAGTCATTCAAGACATGGGACCATATGCTGGTGACAACTTGTCGACGCAGCTGGCAGCTAACCTTGGATTTGCAGCATGGTCGACCCTCGGGAGAGATTTGTTGCAACTGTGCACTATCTCCCTATGGCACATGGGTACAAAGCCAGTGGTGGTTTTTCTGGCATCCCCATACTTGATGACGATGGAGACACCGAACCTCGGAGGAAAGAGGTCAGTTGTCTTATGCCATCTTGTATTTAGCTCTGCTGACTGATGTGCGATGCTTTGAACTGTTGCAGATGTGACTGCCCTCAAGACACACTTTGTCATTTCGATTCCCCTCCCCTTGGACCCCCTGGCTGTTCCATGATGATAACACCTCCTTACAAATGAACAAGAAACATGGTTTTTCCTGTCACAAAATGACTGCACGCTTGACATTTCCAAGTTATGCAAACACAAGGGCTTCAGACACGGCAATGACTCGAGTTGCAGTAGGCAAAAGGGGTATTGGTGGTATGCTTCGATATGATTAGATACGATTCCATATTGTGTACATTGCCGGGATTCAATCCCATTCAAAATTTCAATTCATTTCAAACCAACAAAAAAATGAGTGATAATGAAAGATATTGAAAAAAACGAATGAGAACAAAAGACATCGAAATGTTGAACTGATTCGTTGACGATCGATCTGATTCGTTTGTGATTCTTTTTGATTCTTTTTAATATAAGATAGTCCAACTTTTCTATTCATATCAAATCCAATTGATACTTCGACCACATTCTATATCAATCTATTTGATTAGCTCGATTTTTCACTGGGGATAAGTGGGGAAGGGTCGATGCTGAAGTAAGCGAGAGAAGTCTTTTCGACAAAGGGTTGTGGCAAACTTGGTGAACACGAAAGAAAAGGACGGAAAACAGGGAAGGATTAAAAGGCAGGTTTCGAGCTTCTCCGACATGTGACGGGTCGTTGCCTCGGTTTGTGGTCGAAAAGTCGAAGTCGAGAGACTAAAAACCGAGGGAAAAAGGTGAAGTCCGAGTTGAAAGGGGGGCTTTCGTCACCCGTAGATTCGATTCCTTCGCTAGACTACTCAGAGAGAGGGCATTAGAAGACCTTTAAATATACAAATGCACGCTAAGTGACCAAAAATGACACGAGTGATACCTAAGAGCATCAGTATCCACTAGCGTTTTCACTTTTCGACTTCATGAAAAAAAAGAGGGTTTTATTCCACTTATCTCCTCAGATTCTCCTGAAAATGAATTTGCGAATCAACTGTTTTTTGAGTTCTAGGTTCCTTGTGCACTTGTTGGCTTTTCCACTCGTACGAGCCCAAAAAAGTAAGTGGTAGTTTTACTGATGAGAGCGAATACAGGGGATGAGGAAAACATAGCAATCACTAAGGTACAGCGGGATTTCGACGCGAATTATAAAATCGGACTTTGAGGGCCATGGAATTATGGGCAACACTGAAGGTCTCGCGAGACCGTACGTAGGGATAAAGTGAGTCCGGCCCGGGAAACGCGAGCGATACCAAAGACGAGGAAGACAACACAGTATCCAAATTAAACCTATCAAGGTAGAAAAATGGATAAAAATAAATCAGTATGGCAGATCTGGAAAGATATCTTCAAACACATAGTTAAAGAATGGATCATAAGACCAGAAGGCGCGAGGAGTCGGAGAGCGATGCCGAGGAGGTAGCGAATCGGGGAGCGGGCAGGTCTCGGAATGTGAGGTTTGGGCGCTCCGGCGTTTGAACGTTCCGACGATCTGGCCCATCTCGAGCCCACTGGCAACGCACACGCTCACTCGCATAGGTATACTATGACGAGAGCGACGCAGCCAGAGATGGCTGTAACTGGGAGAGTAACCCCAATGCCCTAGCCGGAAAGTCCGGAGGGCCATTGTAATACCCCACAAATTTTTGATCCCTCAGCAGCCTCAGCTGCTCCAACGCGTAGTCAAGGTGTGGGCCTGTTTGTCCTTTGAACATGTTTTCCACGAGCACCAACAGCTCGTCTGTTATGTAGCGTGGGTAATTGAACCTAGACACGAGACCGGAACGTGACACGATCGCATGGAGAACGATCTTTTGCGTCGCGGGACAATGTTTGTGTTCGCTCCATTCAGATGTAATTGCCCGAAAAGTGGTAACGTATAGTTCGGATTGGGTTTCTTTTGAATAAGATGCAGACAACAGCCGCTTAAGTGCGATCAAGAAAAGCTCGACAGTAAACCCGAGCCCACCGCCACTGCACAGATCTTGCAAACGCAAGACTTGCCGTTCCACCAGACCTTCCTCCCAATGGGCAGACTGACGCCCGAACGTGATCAGGTCATCGATGGCTTCCTTGTATTTCTCAGCACCTTGTCCTTCAAGAATATCCTCGAGTCTGGGAAAAACAGAGCATAGACCTTCGATGCATAATTCGGCGCGCATGAACTGCAACTCTGGATTGTTGAGTAGGTCGATAGCTGGGCCAAAAGAGAAGGGATATTGGTGCTGATCAGCCACTGCAAAGCCAGGTAATTCGCAAATTAATTCGTGGGTAGCAGTGTGGACTGAGTGTCGGTGTAGGCTGTCGAAAACCTCCCAATGGGAACGATCGTTCAGATAAGACTTTCCCCACGTGTAGAGGCTTTTTAATTCGGACATGTCACCTTGGTGGTTGCGGAGGATCTCTTTTAGCCCCTCTTCTGACAGATTGACCTGTTTTAGGTGTACGTCCGAGAATATGAACATTAGAGAGCTCCAGACGGTACCAAGACCCCTGTCAAGCTTCTGTACAAAATTACGACCTTGACCCATCGTTGGAGCTTCCATTGCAGAAATGGCGTCTTTCAGATCATCCTGCAGCGGCAAATTGCCTTTTAACTTTGATTGAGTAACCAAAATCGAAAGGCATGTCCACCTCGTGACGAACGGCTGGTCAATCCCAGCCGAACACGACTCACGCACGTTTTCCACCTTGCCAATGTCTTTCAGCAGTTTCCCGATATCTCCAAACCAGTCAAGTTCTGCATTGGCGCGGAAGACAAGTGAAGCTGTGGTTTCGACACATCCCCGCGTATGCCTTCTCCAATGTTCATCACTTGCGAAGAGACCACGGTTCTTGCATTTCTCCAATAAAGGGACCATGCGCACGCCGAGATCACGTACAATGTTTTCTCCTTGGTTGAAGAGGCGAGAAGTCACGGTTTCAGGCGGACGTAGGGCCGGGAGAGGTGCCAGATTGGAGCCGCCATTGGCAATGGCAGTGCGCATCCTGACAGGATGAAGGATCGAACCAAGGACACTGCGAACGAGATTGATGCGCGGAGAATGGCCAACGGGTGTGATACCAATGGATAAATTTCCATCCATGGGTGGCCCTGTCGCAAATTCACTTTCGTCTATCTTCCTATGCTCTTCCTGGACGACTTCCGAGACCCGCTTCCAGACCTTCGCGCCCCATGCAGCGTTGAAGGAGCCAGGTATTGCAATTACAAGTGATTCCATTTCGGCCTCCTCGGTCAGGTCGTGAACCAGCCATCGAATTGCCCTTACATCTCGCCCAATGCGTTCCTCCGTCTCTTCCATCGCAAGTTGCATCTGTCCCTGCGCCATGTTTGCACTAACAGACTTCATCTCCCCATCCCGGTCTCGATATCTCCTGACTCGAAACTTCTGGAGTGTGTACCAGATAAGGCCAGAGAATGAGGTTTGATATGGCGACTGAGGGTATAGCGCTGGTGCAAAGGTCGTGAAGATATACAGCCCAGCGCAACTGACAATAGGAATAGTGGTAGTAATCCCAACCGTTGTGTTGATGCCTAACACCAAGTCGCCGAGACCCAGGAAGAATAGGAAAAGGGAAAGATGGAGAAGACCAGGCACCGAGTCGGCTACAACGGGCATATACCATCCCTTCGAGCCTTCATACAAGTATTGTCGAAGCCGGGCACTCTTCAGAGGATCGCTGTATCGCTGGAAGACATGCATATAATTGCGAACCCATTGCTGAACGAGGATCGCCACGAGCGCCGCCGAGAGGCTGAAAACGAGGGACATGAACCAAAAAACATTCACACGAACATCGGATGCTGATGGGTTGAAAGCAGTAGGGAAAGGGGATGGTGGTGTGGAAGGAATGGTGACTTGTGGGGCTATGGTGGAGATCTGCTGAGATATCCGAGAGAGGATTTCGACATTCTGTTGCAGGTAGTAATTCGTTTCATCAGATGGGGTCGGTTTCAAAGCTTGTTTGCTGTCGATTATAAATGCGGTGAGAGCAGCAGAAAATAAACCAGCCTATGACGCTATTCATAAATCTGTTATATCAATGAAACAGATACGAACTGACAAATATCAGGACACCGTCCATATCGCCCTTCAAGGTTTGAATGCGGGACTGGTCGTGACTCTTAGCCTCTTTCCCATAAAGAGTCCACAACGGGTTAGCACTGCCATCGAAGTCTCCTATCATTCGCGTTCCTTCGGGTTCTTGATTAGAGCCGCCGCCACGAGTATCACCATCGACAGGCGGATTGTTCTCTATTGACGGTTTACATTGTGTCAGTTCATCGAGGCTTTCTACGATAGCGGGATACACACGGGGGCCAGGGTCTTGGTGAGCTTCCGTCTCTCTATGAGTCTCATCCTGCTCGGCTTGTCTTGTTGATTCTCTATTCCCGTCATGGAGCTCGGAGTAGTTGATTTCTGTTTCGTGGATTCCGCTTCCGCTAGCACCTGTAATTGTATGGTATCCCTTACATAAGACATGTTGGCGATTAGAAATGGAAGCCGAACCTTCAGCTAGGGAGATCGCTGGCTGCGCCTGAATGTCGACGGTCTGTCCGGAAGTCACAGGTAGCACTTCACCAATGTCGTTGGTTGCGTCAGGTCGAGGGATACTACCCATCTCGTGCATCTCGCTAGTGTTCAAAAATTCCTCGAGAGCCCTTCGCATATCTGATACAGTGGCCTGGGCAGCGACTTCTTGAGCCTCTAGGTCAATATCATGATCAAGGGATCGAGCTAATCCAGAAGCCATCACCACAAATGAAATAACGATAAAGGTTGGAACAAGAAGTGGTCGTGGCAGTTGTGGACAAGGGAAACCCGAGTAAGGGTCTAACTGGCGTAACTTAGCCAGGTAGACCACCCAGCAGCCGGCTCGGCTCGGTTCGGCTCCGGTTCGGCTTTCCGTCCGCTCGGTCGATCTCAGATTCTCTAAACCCTAACCTTACCCAGTAGGACTCATCCACCCATCCATCCGTTCTGAGCGTATTTCCCCACTCACTTCATCCCCAGGGTCCTTCGAAAGCGGGCATAAACACTCATGGCCACCGACTCCATTCCAGTGGAACCGCGCAAATGCCACAAGTGTGGTGAGCAAGAAGACGACGAGATACGCTGTGGACGCCGCAAAGCCACTTTCTACTGCTCTCGCGGCTGCCAGAGTGCCGGTTGGAATGACCATTGGCCCTCTTGCAAGTACAAAAGTTACCTGCTGAAAATCCATCTATATCCCGACGTCATCAAAGGCCCCGCCGTCATCGGGTGTTTTCTCTTGCCCAGCGATGGCGACGCATGCGCGTTTTCATAAAGCGTTGCGGAACGCGTTCTAATGGGCAAACGCCCACGCGTACTACTTTGTCGTTAAGAATCCGGACCCCGACCCCAAACAATGTGCTCCCCGAGACCATGACGGTGAGCAAAACGTTCAAATCAGGCCACTCAGCAGATTCCAAGCTGATGGTCGAGTTGCGAATTATGGACAAGACGGCGTCGGAGGGGTGGGGATTCAAATTTGGTTATTTGGACCTCATGCACGAAAAGCCGCACATGCATCCTAAAACGCCCGAGGAGTTATTGCACAAAGTCCAACTCTACCAGATCTTTGATGACGATACAGGCCCACGACATTAAATATATGCACAACTTTTGAGTAACGGTAGGCTGGTAGCAAGGAATGACGACCTTCGGTGGAAGGACCTCATCAACCTCAGACTCGAAAAGAAGATCGACATCACTCACCAAGCGGTCTGCCAGTGGATCCCATAATACTACGTCTTCGAAATATCGTAAGCTTCTGTTAGCACAAAGGCACGAGTTGATGTTCTACTGAGTCAGGCAGATTCGAGATTCAGGAGAGAGGAGAGGAGGGGTGTCGAAGTCAAGTTTCGTTAGATTAGGCGCAAGTCGCGGGACTCAGGCTGCTGACTCGCGATCCCGAGGTGACCGATAATAGCGAGACAAAATAAAAAGATATGAGGGCGCAAGAGAGAGCTTGGAGTCGCACGAGAAGAGGGGAGAAGAGCGAGAGGTCGTATTATGCGCGATATTGCTGCCACGCCTACTCGAGCCCTTTTGGAGGTGTTATATACACGTCGCGCATCATCTCAAACGAGGGTTTGTAATAACTAGGATGCATCGTAACGTTCTGGGGTGACAGTAAGTACACGTGGCGCTAGCTGTACAGATGTCGTCGGCAATGGGTGTGAGAACGCCGGCTGAGACGGCCGCGTTGCAAGGTCGCCATTGGTTTCTAGAGACACCGAGGGGAAGACGTATACAGTAGTGCTGTGGGTAACAGAGACTTTTGAGAAAAAGAAAGAAACGAGCGTACGAAAGGAGTAACGAAATGTGAGCGGGACGGTCCAATCCAAACGGTGATCAATCGAGAAAATGGGGGACAGTGAAGTTGTGCAAGGTAGCGTCTTAATATGAACCGAGGAGTAGATATGTCTTCTCTTCGGCGCACGGTTGGTTTTGAGGGTGGTGAGGGATGAAAGCGGCCCGGGGGATGACAAATCCAACGCGTGCAAGGATTTCGAGGTGTCACAACGTCCACACTGGCAATTTTACGGTAACGCGGAAATTCATTGATGAGTTCCATGACATCTCCAAGTCTCTCTACCCTTATAGCCCTAAAGTCTCTTCAGTTGGATCGCCGTTCCCGCGGCTCTGTCTCACTGCTCCCCTTGGAACTCACGTCTCCGGTCAGTGTATTGCTACACCTGCGCCCTCACCTCCCTTCCCTTCGACCCCTCTTGACACGACCTTAATGGAAACGAAATGGGCTCTCAAAAGTCCTTTATGCGTTTTTTTTCGTATTTTTTGACCACCTCTATTTTACTGTAAGCTGCTTTACGATCATGCGCTCTTCTCAGAGTCGGCTCGTGTCCTTGGCTAGCTGTCTTTGTTTCAGGCCACTCTTCTTTCGTCGCACCCTCCGCATTTTGCATCACTCCTAAGCCCTCGAACATCGCGACCGGTGATTCCCCTATCGCTCGCGTCCGCTCCATCCTATCCGACGTTTGTCTTGCTCTTGTCTTTCTTCCTCCTCCTCGTTTGGTGTATGTCTTACCCTTAGGTTGCTTGTCTTTGATTCTCAAACCAGCATACCTAATCACAGCCCTATAGCTGTATGGCGGCAGCTGGGTTGTTTGTTGGAATCATGCACCTCCTAACCTGAGTCTCCTGGACACACAGAGCCTTCTCGAACCGGCGAAGCAGACACATACGTGATTTTCGAGCGCGATATGTACCCTGACGCATGGGAACTCTCGAGATGATACCCAATCCGAGTCATTGAACTTATGTACCAGTCACTAACGGGGTTCTGATTCACTTCTAGGGCCTCAACGAGGGCTTCAACGGCTCCACTTATCTGTCCGAGACTCTTCTCGACCTAAAATTCGTAGCAGAACAAAGCTACCCTGAACAAACCAACCACAGTAGTCGAGAGGACTTTCTGAGCTGACTCGAGGGTCCAAGGCATATGTGACGATTTGGTCGATTCAGGTTTCCATGAAATGGTGCGACTCATGCTGATACTTGTGACACAGAAGGTTCGTTCACGACTTTTCGCTCCACCATCTGACTTCCAAATATTGCACCAGCGGCACGAGCGGGGCTACCGTGCCGTGTTCGATGCTTGCACTCCGCGCAATGTTTTTCTATTATCCAGGATTGGGAGTCCATCTCGCGCGATGCTGTCGGGGTATATGCATTTTGTCCACCGACCTCAACAGCCTCTCTGACAAATATACATATACCTGTCACAGTACAGAAAGAATCCGCCAGATGCACTCGAAGCCGATGTTTACTTCGACAGCTGGAATTGCACACTAAGCACGTCTCGAAATTTCATCACCATAAAGTACTCCACGATGGAGCTGGCAAGTGCCGCATGGACATTCTGAAGCCCCTGCGCGTTACCGCTAAGCCCAAGAACTAACTGGTCATTATCTAGCAGGTGACTGCGTGTCTGTGATGAGCCTGTTGCGCCCGATATTCGGGGTGCGGTGGTTTTTGTATCTCCCAAGTCCCTGCTCCTCAATTTGTGCCGCACGGCCTCAACGGCGTACATTACTGATGGTTATTAGTATGAACAAAGTGAGCTCAAACCGTGATGCTGACTGAACCGACATTTCTTTTTGCGCACTAAAGATGATGGGCATTTTCAATGGCGAAAAAGCGCCCTGCCACCTTCGTACACGATCCATTCAAACAGAACAGTTGGAAGCTGATCGCACTATATCATGATGCGCCGTCGACTCTTACGTTCCACAAGGTGCTTACTTCGCATATCTTGAGGTTTCCGTGACGTTTTGACCGACAAGTATCGAAGGCTGTGGATTCTTTCCTGCACCGCCCGCACTACCTGAAGCGGAGTCTTGTCAGGCGCTTGTCAGGTTACTGGATGGTTTTCACGTCGTAGCCCCGACATGACGCCTAGGAGATTCCGAAGACCAGGATTACTTTGTAAGATCTATTACTCGTGTCAAGCAAATCCCGGATCACCTCTCATCGAGTGGGATCTGATTCAAGTGTTCCTCGAAGAGAGAAAGACAGTCAATATGGTATTCGTAGTGTTACAGAGAGCAAAAACCAGATCGTAATAACAAGAATGATACGGAACGCTCATAATTTCTCTCAAGAAGCTATTTTGTATACGCACGGCTGCTCGCATGACGAGAGCAAATGCAATAACGGATTCCTGATACTTGAAGTTGGGTTTCCAAGAGAATGATACCGGAAAACGCCTACGTCCAGATGCTATGGAGAATGGGACAGTCATCATATTGAGCATCACATTGCCAATTGAAACGACTCGCTCGTACCGATGTTACTGCCAGTGTATGCAGTGCAATGAAGGCATGCACCGGCCTACGTCCTTTCTTCTCCATGCTTCAGTAATAGTTTTACCATCGCGTCCTTTCTCCATGGAGAAGCAACATGGAGTGGCGTTCGGCCTTGACTATCGCGCGAATTGACACCAACACCGTGCTCCAAGAGCCGCATGGCGACCTCTAGACCGCCGGTTTGTGAGGCTACATGTAGTGGAGTCTGGCCATCCTCATCCCGAATGCTTGGCTCTGCGTTATGTTTCAGCAACAGTAGCAGTATGTCCTCCTTCCACGTTAATACACTGGCATGTAGTGGTGTCCGGTCTCGATTGTCACGCGAGTTGACATCAGTGCCGAGCTCCAGGAGCCGCTTCGCGATCGTTAGCCTTCCGTTTTGTGAGGCCACATGTACTGGAGTCTGGCCATCCTCATCCGGGACGTCCGGCTCTGCATTATGGTCCAGCAACAGTAGCGGTATTTCCTCCCACGTTAATACGCCGGCATGTGGTGGTGTTCGGCCTCGTTTGTCACGCGAGTTGACATTAACACCAAGCTTCAGGAGCCGCTTGACAACCGTCGTTCTGCGGCTCCTGGGGTTTGGTGTTGTCGTCAACTCGCATGATAATCGAGCATGGAAGCCACTCCAAGTCGCATAGCACGAGAGCAAGGTTCTGCTGCTATTGCTAGATTATGGCGCAGACCCAAGCGTTCGGGATGACGAAGGCCAGACTCCATTACATTTTGCCTCACGATTTGGAAAAATAGAGGTCGCTCAGCGGCTTTTGGAGCTTGGCGCTTGCGTCAATGCTCGCGACAATCGAGGCCAAACATCACTACACGTTGGTCTATCAATGTGGAAGGAGAACGTACCGCTTTTATTGCTGAAACATAACGCAGAGCCAAGCGTTCAGGACGAGGATGGCCAGATTCCATTACATGTCGCCTCACAAAAGGGGAAAGTGACCTTGATCTTGCCTGATCGTGAGACAAAATGCAGTAGAGTCTGGTCTTGTTCATCCTGAACGTTTGGGTCTGCGCCATGATCCAGCAATAGCAGCAGAACGTCCTCGCTCGACTGCTGTGCAACTTGGAGTGGTGTCCGGCCTCGTTTGTCACGCACGTTGACATAAGCACCAAGCTCCAGAAGCCGCTGAGCGACCTTTCTTCTTCCGTATCGTGAGGCAGAGTGTAGTGGGGTCTAGCCTCGATTGTCACGCGAGTTGATATTGACACCAAGCTCTAGAAGCCGCTGCGCGACCTTTATTCTTCCGCATCGTGAGGCAGAGTGTAGTGGGGTCTGGCCTTCGTCGTCCTGGATGCGTGGGTCTGCGCCATGATCCAGCAATACTAGTAGCAGCAGAGCGTCCTCGCTCGACCGCTCTGCGGCGTGGAGTGGCGTCTGGCCTCGATAGTCACGCGAGTTGACATAGACACCAAGCTCCAGAAGCTTCTGAACCGCCTTGACCTTTCCAGATCCGAGTCGTGAGGCCACGTGTAGGAGGGTCTGATTGTCATTGTACTGAACGTAGTATGGGATTTCACCACGCTCCAGTACTAGCTGGAGAGCATCCTCCATTTCCAACCTGCCAGTGACTACCTCGATTGGCGTTCGCCCTCGATTGTTACGCCAGTTGAGATCGGAACCAAGCTTCAAGAGGCCCTGAGCGGCTTTTAGACTTCCCCCTCGAAAGGCCAAATGTAGTGAGATGTCTCTCCATTGTTATCCACGGCATTTGGGTTGGCCCCATAATCTAAAAATAGTTCTGAGCAAATCTCCCACATCTCAGAGGTCGGAAATCGCCGACGCGCCCTGGGACCGTTGACTGCCATCTCTCTCGAGCTCAACTCGCAGCGTCAGTCTTTCTTCCGCGTCTAACCTCGGCCTGACCAACTAATATATGTATTACACAGTGCCGATTTTCTCGTCGATCTAGACTAAAGCACTATCAATCTTTTCGAAGGAGGAAGTTTCAACCCCGAGTTCGTCAAGCTTGTAAGTGGCCCGTCTCGTTTGCCTTCCCATCGAATCTCATTCTCTCAGAACCCGAATGCCACCCTTCCTACCCTCACCCACGATGGAAAACAGCTCCCGAGCATCGTCAAGGCAGTCAATCATCTCGTGTCCGTCTCTCAGAAAAAGCTCGCACCGGAAATCTCCATCAAGAGCATGGAGTACGAAGCAGGGGTCGATTCCAATTTTGTACTGGTTACCGCGGTAAGACCTCATTCATGCGTTCCTATCGGCTCGCCTATCTTATTGAAACCGCACCCCGTTTTTAGCGAAATGATCAGGAGCTCGCAGCAGTCTCGAACAGCTTCGTAACCGCCTTCACGAAATCCTGTAAGCATCCTCTTTCTCCAGAAGACTTGGCAGGAAGCCACACTGACGTCTACCCTTTGTCTTTGTTACTTTCCTTTCCCGGGGCTTGGTCACTTGAAGAAGTACGCCGCAATACCAGAGGGACAAGCAAACAAGCCACTCTACAACGCGCAGATAAGCCGCGATCGACAGGGGCCCATTCATCGCCGGGGCTGAATCCGAAGTGGACGACTTCCATGTCGCGGCGTGGCTCATGCGAATCGCATACGTCGTGGGCGCGCAGAAGTCGGACGACGGCGTGTCGGCGCTGGAGAAGCGGTTCAGGCCCATCCCGCATAAGATCGAGGTGCTTTGGACACGTAAAACAAGCACGGTAGCTGGGTGAAGGCGTACCTGGACAACGTACTGCACTGAAGGTTCGATGAGATGTCTTTCTTGGTCTTTTGACGACGGAAAAGTGACTTCTTTGGTTGTATTCGTAACGGCGGAGGTCCTCCGCCCTTGTAAGCGATTTTCCTTACTATAGTAATCTGAGTTCCCTCTAACTGCTCCACAATCACTGGGATCAAGGGTCATCTCATTCCTTTTGGTTCTCTGCCGACTGTTCTGAAACAATCGCTTTGCCTTGACGGAAGTAAAGCCAATATCATCTTCCCTTCGACAACATTAGGGTCTCTGGCGTCCCAGGCCCGCGCGATTCTCCATTCACCTCTTAGATCTATCTATCCTATGTCGGCCGCCCACAGAGGCCAACGTGCGAGCCCATGCCCTCCTTTAGACTGATCAATACGAACAGATGGGCCAGCGTGATCGGTTCTCCGTAAGGGACACGTTCCGGGAGCGACAAGTGGAGCCAGAAGCAACCGTAGTCACAGCCTACTGAGATCAAAGTCATCACAGCGATAGGTATGCATATGGGGACAACAGCGAAGAAGAGATAGTATCACTTGTCCGTTTGTTCGCATCTTTGTCCTCTCTACGTTCACCCCACGAATCGCGAAGCCGTTTGGCCTTGCTGACACATGGTTTGTCCTCGCGTATGGTGTACCCGGCCAGATGTCGAATCAGGACACGGTGTCCTTGGCCGCGGCGATGAACACAAGCTCGCTTATGTGTCAACTGGTGCACATGATATGCTGTGCGCAGTGACCACTTGCAGAAGCGAGCACGCCTGCAACGTGTCGAAGATGACCTCCGGTAGCGGGAAGGTACCCCAAGCAGCGTGATGCCCTTGTATTGACTCTCGGCGTCACGAAGAAAACGATGAATGTTTAACAGAGCCACAGATTACACTGGCTAGGCTGGCTCTGGCGCATAGTGAGGATACATGTTTGGGGGAGTCTTCGAGTCTACTGATTCGCTTTTGCTATAAGCGCCCTTGCTATCACGATGATGGAAATGCTAACGAGATGAGTGACATCTGGACAGAAGAACCGACCTCACCAGAGTGCCTGACCTGGCCTTGGCAATGCCGTGCATCGTACGACACGTAGACAAGTCGGGTGCTACTGGTAATGACTCGGATCTAGTTTTGGGCCAGGCGAGCAAGTCCTTGGCTAAGACACTAGAGGTTGAACCTCGCAGAAAAGTGGACAAACAAACACCCACAGGCATACTCGCATAGACAGCAAAAGGTTTGATCGCTTTCGTCCCTCTCAAAATTCGATGTGGTGCCTGGTGCCAGTTTCACTGGAAGACAGCTTTCGGATTCCGTGAAACCCTAGGGCCCGGCTGGGGCTTGAAACTGAAGTCGTTTTTCCCTGGCGATTTACAAACCGAACGGCGGCTATTTGCGCCGCGGTGTGTAATATAGGTGTCACGGTGCTGAGCTGGGATTGATTCGGATCAAGTGACCAATTGAACTTGAGGCGGTTCCCCGATAGCGCCTCACTAGCATCGTTGTCCCTGGCCGTGGAGAATGACTAATGTGTACCCTTCTACACGTGGCGTCACCGGGAATTCAGGTTCTCCACTTGTTATTCAATAACCTGACGGGGTTCTCGATACCGTTGGCAAGAATAACTCAGACACTTCAACAGTATCATACCATGTCGATGCTTCCTTCACTAGGCAAACGTAGATACAGTGGGTCGCCGGGTGCAGGTGGATTGCACGTGTGTTTTTGTGCTGTCTTCCTCACGTCGAAACTCAAGATGGATCCCCATGTAGAGTATCATGATGTCACCACATCAGCGCCATGAAAAAATGTGAAAGACTGCCGTACGCAGTGGCACACCGCCATGCCCCTCGGCACTACGTCCGCGGCCTGCAGACCGTGCCACCCACCGCCTCGCTTCCACAATGATCGAGCTGCGAACCATCATACTCAGACGGCCCACACCCGGCATCATGACGAGAATATGTGAACAGAGTGTTAATAGCACCCTGTTCCACGTCACGGAATAAAGGTGCAGGATCTGTGCATTGTTTGAAGTTTTGAAGTTGATGAAGGGGCCTGTTTCAATCATAAACCTGAGGTCAAGAGTACCAGTACTAGTAGTCATGTCAGTGTACTGAGCTTGCTTGAACCTTGCGCACTACTCCATACATTCGCTTCGCTAAGTATAACTGGAAGCCCAAATGTCCGCCATCTTAACGAAGTCCGAGTCCGTCCGCGGCGTACTATAGTATTTCCTTGGAATGCAAGCCTGAGATGTTCGCTGGTACTGGCAATTCCGGTGTTCTGAGTGAAGCAGACACGAAGGGCGTCCGCGAGTTCGCGAGGAAACTTGAGGCCGGGAAAGATGGAGGGGACAGAGTGAGCAAGAGGGAGCAGACACGAAGACGTACGCTGACGGGCCCGATAGCTCGCGATCGGCGTCGTAATCGAGTCGGAAGGAGAAGCTTGAGGGAAAGGAGAAGGCCACAAGACGTGGGCGATTCTTGAGGGCACGCAGAGAGTTTTAGAGGAGAAAACGCGAGGGGAAAAGTTACATTTGAGCACTGGGAACAAGGCCTTGAAGTATCCTTTCGAATCGTCGTACTGTAAGTAGCCTTTAGTGGCAGTCCGGTAAGTAAGGAATACCGCCGTAGTCTAAGACATTCCAAATCCAATCAAAGGCAGAAAGGAGAAATCTAACTGTATCAAGTGTAAGGATGAAAGGGACGCGAGGCGAGAATCAAAGGTATGAAAGGTATGAAAGGATGAGAGTGAGTCACAATTTGTAAGTAGCAAAACTCTAAGGGGAGATCTGAGCAAAAGAATACGATACCCGAGGCGAAACCAAAACGCGAAGAGACGAGTCTAGCAGGGGTGGTCCGGCGAGTCGGCGCGAAGCCACAAGTGCGGCTGCGAGGTTGAGGTGAGGCCCCTTTGATGGGCGTCGTGGGCGTCGTGGGCGTCGCGTCGCGGAGACGAGAACAAAGGCAATTGGGCGTCGAGGAAGTTGTGGCGTGTGGTCGAGGATAAAGGCGATGAAAGGCATATGGGCGCGGGAACGAAGCGATAACGATCGAGCGAGGCAGGGGGTGGTGAGAGGCGTTGACGTGGGGATCGAGTCGGCGTCGGCCAATACCCCCACGATTCCGCGGTTTTCGCGATCAACCACACCGCTCACCTTACATTATTGCAACACGTTCAATCCATCAGGTGACATGAAGAGTTCGCTAGGATATCCGCAGCCCAATATTGATAACCGTTCGGCAATCACAGCAGTCGCTCGAGATCCTCAGGCTGATTGCCGATGGAAGCGATTATCTCTGCAGTCGGCGGCTTTGCTTCAACCACTCTTGATTTATCCAGTGTAAGGTCCCCCTCGTAGGGCTGCGCACCGTCCGTAGTACGGGTACGGCCGTACAATTGTACGGTCAACCGTCCACCGTCCGTCAACCCTGGTTGGCAGGCCCCTAACGGAGACGGCCGTGCCTTGCACACCATCGCATCGATTTGTCACCCACATCCTCATGTTCATCCTTTTCCTCCATCTCCTCACCCTCTCGGCTCTCGACCTCGCCTCGACCGTCCACGCGCCGAACACACCCACATTGTCCGAAGCCCCGACGGAATCTCCCAATCGAGTTAACGTTGATTTGTCGCTATGAACAACCTCGCCGGGTCCCCGTACTCCCAAACACAGCCCTTCTTGGACTGCCCCGCCTACCGGACAATTGCAGATATCTCATTCCGTACGCTTGCCATTCATTTATTTATCCTTTAGTATCTTTTTAAACTACGCTACCCTACGACACCGCTAGCAGCCGACAGCTACATCGCAGCGCGCTCGAACTGGCCTCCCCTCTCGTCGATGATTTTTCGGACAGCCAGCATCGCTCGGACTTGATACCCGCCTGTCACCTTAGAATGGTACGATACGTCGTAGGATCCTCGGATTTCCTGTTTAGATGATCGAACATTTATATAAGCTTGGGAAAAGCTTCGCGAAGAGACAGGCAACAGGCAACACTGGTAGAGGCCAATCATATCCCATTTTCTCTTCTTTTCCCCTTGCGCGACTTCAAGAGGTCGCGCCGTTTCTTTTGTCTTTATCATCCTTCACCCCCTTTTGACCTCGAACGCCTTACCACCCCACCATGCCAACTCCCGTTCTGGTCGTCTCGATTTCCCCCTCTCTCTTCCTTCCATTCGCGTCCTTGGCTTTGCCCGGACAAGTCACACTTTCGACAACAACGCGGGTCTTTCGACTTGCGCGTCTCGACTCATCGACTTCGACACTTCAACAATGTTTCCTACTCGTTCTCGGAACTCGATTCTTCCAAACTCACAGCACGCTGACACGAGGCATCGCGCTTACATTAAGCATGCCTCACCAAGAGACTTTTGACAAAGAGCATGGACACAGGTGGGAATGCAGCAGACAGAACACAGAGATGATTCTTTGAGTTATGGATCCTCCTCGAGCTGGAGGGTGGTTTGTATATATATCGAGTATCTCAGGCCAGAGGTATTGTAGTACTTTTGGGTAACAGTCGAGTAGTAACTATGAGAGGCACTGACCGTGCAGTGATCATTGACAGCAGGCGCAGGGGGGTCAGCCGACATGGGCGCACCGCAAGGTCGCCGTTGGTTGCTGGAGATATTGAGCGGGCGGCATATGGTACTGTAAGGTAGAAGGGACTGTCAATAAAAGAGAAAAACGAGCGCGCGTGAATATCAATATGGGTGGGACAGTCCAAATCAGGAGGTGGTTGATTGAGAAGGCACAGCACAGCGAGGGGCCAAGGGCATTTTGTCATGTCATCTTGCGCAAGTGATCGTTGGTGACAACGAGGGTGATATGGTGATAAAGAGGAGGAGAGATTACAGTATGTCTGCCTCTTTGGACTCGGAGTCATACTGAGAGATACCCACCCAACCGTCTAATGGCCGTGACGGCCGTCTTTTGACGGTCTTGAACGGGCTTAGACCGTCCGTCCACCGTCAATCCAGGTAGTTGAGATGAGCTCAGAACGGCACGGTACGGTAACCGTAGTACGGTACCGTCTAGCCCGCACCGCTACCCCCTCGGACCTGCACGCGGAATCTCCCACTACGCCCTCGCCGCCGCCAACAGAACCGTCTTCGCCGACGTGCAAGACGAAACACCATCAATCACCCATTCCTCCCTATTCACTTCCTTTCTGTCCATACCGATCTCTCTGATACCATTCCCTTTCCTCTCTAGTTCCTGCTATGTTCATCGCCCCTTTGCTGTGTCGCTAGCCTCCTTTCCCCTCATCGCCTCTATTCACTCCGCACCTCAACGCGGCTCCCGTACTTACCTTCGAAGGCTGTCCAAGCCCAGCCATCGCCCACCTACTGTCGTCTCTCACTTCAACACATTCGTTTACCATCTTACTAAGTAGGTATCTCTCCTGTATTTAAGTCACCCTCCAGCTCTTGCAGAAGGACATCGTTGTATCGTTCCATCATTCTATCCGTCAATTCTAGTCTCTCGTCTCTTCTCGTCCCAGCGTCCGTCCCGTCCCTGCGTTAGCCCCCGTCCTAGCCCGCGTGCATCTCGTCTCGTCCCGTCGAAGCCAACCGCCATCGTTCTCCCTCTTCTCTCCCTCTTCCTCCTCATCTTAATCCTTCTGGTCTACTTGATATACTCGCATCATCACAGTCCTCTGCACACAGAAGGCGTCACTATCTATAGTAAGTTATTGTTGGTAGGCTGGAACACTTTTCCTCCCCAACTCAGGCTTCGTTCTTCCAGACTCCACTTATAGCGAACAAGCCCATCATGCAACTCAGGACAACCCTCATCAGCACTGGCATTCTGGCCCTTGCTACTTCTCTCACGTTGGGAGGGCCGATACACGTCATTTTACTAGATCTTGCTGTTGAAGAGTACTATACCCCACCGCAGGCTTTAAGCCAAGGAGATACGATTTCTGTTACAGGGTACGATGAAATGATAAAGGGAAAGAAACCAGGGAGCTTACACTTGGATAGATTCCAGCCACTGCCGTCTGGGCCGAGCAGCATAACGGGTTATATCTACATGTCCTGTAGTGCCCCGGGCGACAGTGTGGCTGAATGGGTCGACCCCAGCAATAATGTAGCATACGGCAATAAAGGTGAATATT
The DNA here is from genome assembly GCA_022376545.1 of Russula dissimulans. NCBI lineage: Eukaryota > Fungi > Basidiomycota > Agaricomycetes > Russulales > Russulaceae > Russula > Russula dissimulans. The sequence goes on from WTXJ01000144.1 coordinate 47,779, forward strand.
ATCACCCACTAGTACGCTCATGACGGAACTGAAAGCTGACATGGAATACCTCCAGCCCCAATTGATCATATCACCGTCGGGACACTCACCGCCGGGACACAATGGGACTATACAATACCCAATATAATTGCCTTTGGAGATTCCTCTGATGGTCCCGAGGGTACTTGTTCGTTCGAAGTGGATGACGAGGGTGGCGGTGAGCACCATGGCCCGTATCTTCCACCTACCTCGGCTTATGTAATCTGGCGCAGTTTACATCGGGATTAGCGCGAACTTCCTTGTTAATCTTCAGGTCGTCGACTGACTTTGACGGGATTGTCTGGCATCACCCAATTTCCTTCCTTTCTTAGTTTTGGCTTACATATACACTGCATCGGGGGTTTGGGCATGCTCAACTTTGTACTGTAAGGGGAGGTCCCCCGCTGGGCTCGGAATGGCCTTTCGGAGCGCCTCTCGGACAGTATTTGATATTTGTAGATTACTTCTTTCGTATGCTCCCTTCTTTCTATTTCTTGCCTTAGCCTCTTTTATCTTACACTACCATATGCCGCCCGTTCGACATGTCTAGCAACCAAATGGCAACCTTGTGTGCACCCATATCGGCCGACGCTCTCGCTCTCATCGCGATGAGTATTGCATATTCAAACCATGTATATAAGCCCTAACAGACTTTGAGTACAAGAAAAATGTTGCGCAGCAACTAGCGCAGCATACAGGCTTAAGCACTCACCTTGGTGTGATAGACACTTAGGCAGTATGAGTGAGGTGTAGAGAGATGCATATTGCACTTCTACATAGGTGCTTTATATACATGTTAGATGGCTATGTGTCCAATATGGAATAAGGGGTGAGTAAAGGCGTCCACAATATTGCTCAAACTAGGATTACCATATATGGACGCTGTGCCAAAGTCCATTGTCTCATAAGGAGACATACTAACTACCGTACGTGGTACAATGCGTGTAACCAGTCCGTTTCGTCACTCCCCCTCGCTAAATGCCCGGTAGTAATGTAAGCGATAAGAGAAACATTAGGTGGATGAGTTGTAGAACTCTAGTCCAAGCTGCTCTCTAAATTTAATAAATTTGATACGTCCCAGGTTTTTAGTGAATAAGTCGGCAATGTTCTCAGCTCCTTCAATGAAGAAGAGCTCAACCTGCTTGGTCCTGACAACTTCTCGAATGAAGTGGTAGCGCAAATCAATATGTTTGATGCGCTTTTCTTGTACAGGATTAGAGGCGAGAAATATGGATCCTTGATTGTCACCATATAGTGGGATGGGGCCAATAGTAATGCCGAGTTCTAATAGCAAGCTCTTAAACCAGATGAGCTGCTTTGAGGTGTCCGCAAGGGACATGTACTCAGCCTCAGTGGAGGACAATGCAATTGTTTTTTGTGCACGTGAGTTCCACGAGAATATGGTCCCAGCCAATTTCACCAAATACCCGGTAGTGGATTTGCGGGTGATAGGGTCAGAGGCCCAGTCAGAGTCAGCATAGGCATGCAAACCACCATTGGAAGAGCCGTCATATACTAGGGCATAGTCAGCAGTACCAGCTAGGTAGCGACATATGTATAGTGCCCTGTTGAGGTGTTCCTCAGTGGGGTTCGCAGCAAATTGCGACATCTTTGTGACCGCAAATGCAATATCAGGACGTGTTCCAAGCATGATGTAAAGGAGTGATCCTATTACTTGTTGGTACTTAGAACGGAGAGCAGGGTCAGCAGAAGATGTATTTATTGAAGGGTGGTAACCCTCAGGTAGTGGTGTGGGGACTGGTTTAGCATTATGAAGTTCGAAACGCTGCAGCACTTTTTCAAGGTAGGAAGTCTGATCTAGAAAGATCTTCTTGGACTCCCGTCGTATGCGCATGCATAGGAATTCTTGCGTGTCCCCAAGGTCTCTGCATTCCCAAATGTTCATGAACCGCTTTTTAAGGTGGAGGAGGGCATCCTTATCTGCTCCAAGGAATAATAGATCATCTACATAGACGATCGCAATGATGGACGTGTCTTCATTTATGAAGAGTCCAGAGTCAGATAGGAGGCGTTTGCAGCCCAGCGTGCTCATAGATTTATCGAGCGCCCTCCACCATGCAAGGGCAGCTTGTTTAAGTCCATAGATGGCTCGCTTTAGGCGCATGACCTTTTGTTCAAGACCTTTTATTTTAAAGCCTTCAGGTTGTTCCATATAGAGCTCTTCATCAAGCTCACCATAGAGAAAGGCAGTTTTGACGTCCAGTCCAGTAATATGCCAATTTTTGAGCGCTGCAAGCGCAATCATCATTCGGACGGTTTCAAATCGCACGACAGGCGAGAATATCTCATCATAGTCAATGCCTTCTACTTGGGAGAACCCTTTGGCTACAAGTCTGGCTTTTTTACGGCCATCTGACTTAAGGTCGAATACCCATCGGTTTTTAATAATTTTACGATCCCTAGGGGGATCTACTAGTTCAAAGACTTTTCGTCTGCAAAGGGATTCTAACTCCTCGCGACAGGCCTGTTTCCACTCTGTTTGTGCCTTTTGGGGCATCTTGAGAATGTCTCTGAATGTCCATTCTCGTATTTTAGCAGTGTCTGGTGATTCCGAATCTATTGGTGGGACTGCCTTGGCGAGCAGATAGTTCAGAAAATCAACTCCCCCTTCCCTTTGTAGGCGTAAAAGGTCATCTACTTCGTCCTCTGAGGGTTGAGGTGGTAATGGCTCACTCTGTGCAATTGGGGGTCTAGATCTGCCAGGATTCTGACCTGACGTACTCCCTTCTCCAGTGCTACTGGGATTGGTTTCCATCATCTTTTTCCAATTAGCAGGCTGCCGAACGTCTCGCTCAATAGCGGTGGGGTGTCTGCTTTCCCCATAGACGTTACCAGGACGAGTAGGTACCCTCCATATCCTTTCGCTTCGACGCAAAGGCGGAGCAGGTTGTACAGGAGGGGAGGGTTCACGCTCATGCTCATCTTCCTGCTGTTCGACTGAAATGTCAGGGTGCAGGGGATCTTCGTCAAGATCGGGAGCTGGTAAACCCTCCTTAGTAGAAGGTGTTTGGATAGAGTCATCTCTATCACCAGGAGTGGTGTCTTCAGAGGCATCCATCGGTGGTTGATCTTCAAGGGGTGTATTCACCCTTGTAGTCCTGCGTGTACGTTCATTTGTGCATTTAGGAAAGATCGTCTCATCAAATAGTGCAGTGGCACTTGTGAAGACAGTATTGTTCTTTGTCCTCATAAAAGTGTATGCTTTGATTCCTTCTGTATGACCAAGGTAAATCATAAGCTCACTTTTAGGTGAAAGTGCATTGTTTCTTATTTTCTTTGGGATGTGCACATATGCACCGCATCCGAAAACTCGAAGATGAGCAATGTATGGTTTGTCTTTCTTTAGTACCTCATAAGGGGTCAGCCATTTATGGCGACGCAGAGGTGTGATATTGTACACATGAACGGCATGTAGGACTGAAAATTCCCACCACAAGTCAGGTATACAGGCTTCGAGGCGCATTGCCTCAGCCTTGTCCATTAGTGTGCGCATTAATCATTCAGCACGTCCATTCTGTTGAGGAGTATAGGGGGCACTCTGGAGTATTTTTATTCCTACGTCTTTTAGGGTTGTTAAGAAGACATCTGATTTGTACTCTCCGCCGGCATCAGACATCCATCCTTTAACGGTGGTGTTGTGCTGATTTTTTACCATTGCCAGGAATTGCTTCAAGGCGCTGATTGCGGCAGCTTTAGTGCGTAGAAGCACAATCCACGCATGGGAGGAGTAATCATCAAGGAAGCTTATAAAGTACTTGTACTTGTGATAGGAGACAATAGGAAAACTCTTTATATCAGAGTGTATCAACTCAAAGGGCTTGGTAGCCCGTGTTTCAGAAGGAGGGTGCGAAGAAGCAGGCATTTTGCCTTTAGCGCAACCAGGACAGACATGTGGTTTTTCGGGAATTGTAAGGTTTTGTGGGAACCCTTTAGTTTTATCTTTTGCATGGGTTAAAACATCTTTAGATGGGTGACCAAGACGTTTATGCATTAGATCATAATCCACCGAGTAAATAGTATTGGCTTTCAGATGCTCTACTTCTTCAGTAGAAGCGTCTAGCCAGTATACTGTTTGTCCAGAGAATAAAGGGGAACATTGAAGGACAACTTTATTGTCCTTCTGTATTGAAATGCGATGAGCATCCCCAGTAACACTCAGGCCTTGTTGTAAGAATTCTCCCATAGACAGGAGTCGCACAGATAGTTTTGGTATGTATAAAACAGGGTGAAGGCGTGTTGTAACTGTTGTATTGTGAACTTTGTGCTTTAACAGCACTGTTCCTCATCCTTCAACATAGATTGTATGTGCGGCAGTTTTAACAGGAGATCTTTCTTTTGGGGGTAGAGGCGTGTACTCAATAAAATCATTCATGTCGGAGGTAAAGTGGGCGGACGCTCCAGAGTCCATTAGCCATAAAGGCCCCATTTTTCCGATCATTTTTCCCTTACATTCAGAGCAAAGAGCAAAGGAGTTTCCATGTTCACAAACAAAGTCTGACATTGTATCTACGGGTAGAGCAGTACTAGACGTTCCAGCCGTACACTTGAGTGTTCCTAGCCCACTTAGGGGCTGGTGCGATACTGTTAGACAATGAACAGGAGTTTGAAGAGAAGGAGAGATCACGCACTCTTCTTCAAAATCGCTGCCCCAGTCGAGGGAGACTTGAGAGGTAGGCGTGGGAGCACGGGAAGGGACTTCCTCATCGTCCATGAATACATCCTGGGCCGTTTGTGGGTCCTCAGGAGTGGGGGATCGTTCACTAGTAGACCCGGAGGCCTCTATGACGTGCTGTTCGATATTTTTAGTAGTTTGAATAGTGGGCGTAACGCCCAAGCGATCAGCAAGGGTATAAGCTTTGTTAAGGGACTGGTAAGGTCCCTTGGAGCGCTTAGTTGGAAGGGGAACGGTTTCCCGGCGTTTAGTCAGCCCATGTGGGGTAACTTGGACGACAGTAGTGGATGAGGGGGGAGGCGCAGAGGCAACATTCGCAAGATGCGAGTGCTGATGATCGTCATCCTGACGATCTTTGCCTTTGCCTTTGCCTTTTCCTTTGCCGCGATTGCCACGCTGACGGTTGTCATTATTCTGGTTCTGGTTGTTGTTGTTCTGTCTGTTACCCTGTTGCTGAGAGAAGCGAGGGTCGCCGCGTTTGCGTTTGACAGCTGACAACTTATTTGCATGCTGAGGGTTGTTATTAAACTTCCCTTTGTTCCGGTTTTGCTCAGATTCCCATTGAGCAAGAATTGCGTCGCAAACCTCTTTGAAGTTCAGATCTTGACATCAAAATTCTGCGTTATGATGGGGATAAGATGTTCCCAACGATTGGGGACTCGATTGAGCAAGATAAGACCTTGCATAGGGTCTGGAACAGGCATGGAGGATGCCAAGAGGCGGGAAAATGCGGCTTGCATTTTGTCTAACTGGGGAGCAGGGTGTTGAGCCGGATTGAAAGTCATGGTAGTGACGGTACGGAATTCTTTGTAGATGCTCATGAGGGTCGCAGCTCCATAGAGAGCAAAGATGCGATTCCAAAGCGTTTCGGGATCCTGTATGGCGCCGACTTCCTGCTGTATCGGGGCAGTAGTCCGAAGGACAACATTGCCAATACACTGGGCTCTTTCCTTTTCCCAGGTAGCATGAGCAGTAGCTCCGTCCACATCCAAGGGCGGCTCAGTATCATTGCCGGTAGCATATTTCCACAGCCCAATGGACATCAAGAAGGCTTGCATGGCCTTCGCCCAGATACCATAGTTGGTTCCATCCAAGATGGGGACAAGGGTGACAGCGTTGCTAGACGACATGGTTTAGATCTGATAAGATAGCTTGGTGTGCGTCAGCATTTTTATAGCGATTATAGAAGAGCGGCATAAAAGCCGTAAGGGGTGCTTATGCCAATGGAGCGGCCATTAAAGGCGCTTGGCTAGCAGGGCCCATAACCTGTTGCGCAGCAACTAGCGCAGCATACAGGCTTAAGCACTCACCTTGGTGTGATAGACACTTAGGCAGTATGAGTGAGGTGTAGAGAGATGCGTATTGCACTTCTACATAGGTGCTTTATATACATGTTAGATGGCTATGTGTCCAATATGGAATAAGGGGTGAGTAAAGGCGTCCACAATATCGCTCAAACTAGGATTACCATATATGGACGCTGTGCCAAAGTCCATTGTCTCATAAGGAGACATACTAACTACCGTACGTGGTACAATGCGTCCGTTTCGTCAAAAAACGAGCTAGTGCGAGAGCACCAGCCTCGCTCAGGAGTATTACCCTTTCCCCTCTAATGTAAACCTTCTTCCCTATCACTCTCGGAACTCAACTCTGCCGAACAAACTCACAGCGCGTCGACACGATGCTTCGCGCTTACAGTACAAATCCACATAAAGTTACTGTAACTTGTATAAATTGTAGTAAATTTGTGAAAGGCGGCCTTTCAATGAATTTGAGCAAATATAATGTTGGGCCAAATAATTTATGCACATTTGTATAGATCATATCAATTTATTTTGTTGGGCTTGCCCAAATCTCCTAAAATTTGAGTACATTTGGGAAAATTTGAGTACATTCATGAAAGATTTGAGTACATTTATGAAGGATTTGAGTACATTTATGACTGGTTTTTTCTTTTTTCACTCTCAATGCTCTTGCAATTCTTTTGCGATTCAGATGTTCTCAAACAATGTCCATTGTATCTGTATCCTAATACACTTGTAGAATGTAGCCTACTCAGGCATGCCATTGATATCAATCTCAGCATGACGTCCACTGGCATGTCGATTGACCTGACTCCCAGCACTGTCTACCTTGGTTACCACAATTTGAAAGATGACAAAGTAGAACTCACAATGCTGCATTATAAATGTCCGCCATCAGACAATAGTACTTCTTTGAAGAAGCTGACTGGATGTTGTTGAGATTGTCGATGTGGGTGGAATAGATGCTTTCAAATTGATCTGTATTGAATGCTGGCTGGCAATGCTGGCTTCCTTTATCATCCAAGTTGATCTGCAACAGTGTTGCATGAATCTAGTGCGGTGAAGTCAGTTGTATTCAAGACCAAAAAGAAAAGGACCATATGCAGGTTGTAGCAAAGGTGGCCATTGGTTGCGTCACTTCCACCTCAGAAGGGAGGCCAGGAATGGATGATTTGAAGCGATGAGAATACTTCACCATGAGGGAGGGACCTTTATTGGCAGTAAAATATTTGTCTTGGAGAATTGATATGACCACTGTGTGGAGATATGGCTTCACTTTTTCAAGGGAACCAGATCTTGCCTATAGCAAAGTGCTGAGTGGGATTACAAGGAAAAGAGACGTGGCGCACATTTGATGGAAAGATATAGTTCTCTTGATCTAAGAGATCCACCACCTTCATCTTTATGTCAGTTCCACTGATCTGGTACCATCCCTTGACCAGACCAACAGTGACCGCATTCTTGATGGTGCTTTGGAAGCCTGACAGATGGTTACCTAACTACAGCACAAAGATGCATCAGTAAAGTTCACAAAAGCAAGAATATCATACCATCCTGGCCACATCTTTCTGGAAATGTACCTCTGCCTTTATCCGATCGGCATAGGCCTCCTGCTTCAACTCATGTGCAGTACAGATGAAGAATCCACACAATATAGTCCGAGTCTCTGCCACCGGAATGTAGGTGTTCACTGAGATTGCATATTCAATGACACGGCGAACGGTAGAACTGAGCACAATCTGAAGAGTGTCTGGTTGGTCAGTAATGCCAAGGGTCTGCCCTGCTGCGGGGCAGTGATATAGCGCAAGCAGAACTTCTTGCTGACAGACAGAATTTGAACACATCGTTCAAGGTGACTCTTATTGGACTTCCTGTTCCTCTTCCAAGATGTTTGCATCACAGATGTATCCGCTGCCAGAACCAGGGTATCGTCCTCCACAAGGCCCTGTAGTGGCTCAGATTTCCTTCCATATTGGGATCTCCTCACGGTGACGATCGGAACATGATTTCTGAAATTGTATGATCAGAGCCCTGGCCAGCTTTTTTCTGTTTTCAAAATGAAGATACCTTTTTAGGTGGTTCATCATCTTCATCGTCATCCTCACCACCATTACCTGGGTCATTTGTCTCACCCACTGTTGTTGGACCCAACTCATCGAAGTTGCCCAGAGGGCTGGTGCCACGCACATTTGGTTCATTGTCATCAAATCATGCAAGCTATAAAGTTGGATGGTAGACTGATGACCCAAACTGAACACCAGCTGAAGGCCCAATAAACTTACCTCTGTCGAAAATACCTCAGTGGTCACACCACCATAGATGTCATCCAAGTCTTTGTCCTCAAGCTGGTCAGATTGATCACTACTCTCCTCATTGTCTGTGATGATATGACCATGACGGCCCTGTCGAGGGGGGTCAGCAGGCTTTGGGGCTTGTGTGTGGCTATGACTTGGAGGCCCAGGTTTTTCAACTTCCTATGGCTGCGCTGGTGGCAGTGTATCCATATCGCTATCATCGTTCATATTAGCAGGGGCTTGAAGAGGCCTTGGTGGTACCAGACTAGTACTGTGAGGCATTGTAGCTGGACTTGGAGCTGAGAGGAACTTGAGATTAGTACTGTAGTAACATGAGCCAGAAAACGCTTGCCACGGTTGGGAACAGATGCTTTGCTGGAAACTTTCTGAGTCTTCTTGGATGCCTGTATGGGTGCAGGTTGGTCTTTGGCTGCAGAATGTGCAACTAGATTGAGAAAAAAGGCATAAGCTCAAGATGCAGCAGTAAAAAACACCAGTGGGAAGGTTGAGGGCTTACCTGTCTTTCTCAGCATGCGAGCCAGTTTTGGCACATCGTTGCTGGTAGTTTCTGTAAAACCACCTCCACTATGATGAGTTGAACAATGACCAGTGCTCATCATACTGGGTGTTATGGACTCACCTCGATCTACAGGACAAGTCCCGCCACCTAACCTCGGAACCCCTCTCCCCTCCTTTCGATCCACGCCCATTCCTATCCCTAAACACGCCTGTATGCACTGGGCCTTCTGCAAGAAGTCTGGCTGCAAGTGGCACGCCTAGACCCCCTATTGTTCTGAAGTGTGGTACCTTTGTTCTGACGTTCTGTGAGACTTACGATGGTCTGATACTGATATGCTTACTGATCCAATGACTGATTGTTCCCATGTTATTGTTCCAAAGTCCAAAAACGCACTCTATGATATCATAGCTTACTGATGGCTTACTGATACTTAGGAAGAGCTGACAGGCCTGAGAAAGACTGCTTATTGATCGTGCTTGCTACTTACAAATCCCGAAGTAGTAGACTTGTATTTAAACCCTACAGCAGTTGTAGAGTCGAGCCAAGCTCGACTTAATCAAACATTGGTCTTGCTGACTATCATCTCACCTATTGGAGTGACCCCTCTCATCGTCTAACCAACTCTCGCTCCCCTTGGGTAATCCCAAGGACCACCGAAGCTTAGTGATTGAGCTATATCAATCAGCACTCCAGAACAGGTGAGACGCTACTGCGAACTCTATCAAGAGTCGAGCGTCAGCGATTCTTGACACTGGGGCTGGGGAGGGCAGGGGGAAAGCAAGCATGCAGTTGACTTGTGGCAATCAAAGAGAAAATGGCTGTTTGTCCAAGCACAAACAAACATTTTTGGCACTCAGAGCCGATTAACAAATACAAGATGCCCTGTGTGGTGGCATGTGCCTGTGCAATCAAGACAAAAATGGTTCTCTGTGATGCATGCGGCACTTCTTTCAAACGAAGTGGTATCGTTCAACACAGTCTTAGGAGCAGGAATCCAGAATGCCAGAAATTCTTGATGGAGCTACTGGATGCGGCAAAAGAAGTCCTGGGTATCAATCTGCCCGATGCGTATCCGCCACTGCTGCCAGTGGTGAAGACACCTGGGCCACAGCTATTAGCAGAATGTGAAGAGACTTACATGATAAGCAATGGTATAGTACAGTTCCAGCCTTCTTCAATATCATGCTAACAGGCATTAGATGATGTGCTTGCTGTGGGCATTGATCCTGATGGAGATGTCATTGGGGACTATAGATCGCTTGATGTTCCAGATGCCAACATGGGGAGCGAGGGCGACAGTGACAGTGATAGTGATGTCGAGTCAGATGTTGACAATATGCCTCAACTTGAGCCAAGCCGACCACATGTTGCAAACAGTCCAGAACACAACATCACTACTAACCATTCAAGCAGCAAGCCACCTGATGGTGATCATGTACTCTGTGGTGTTTTGTCAAGAATCGCTGATGCTCGACTCTTGATAGAGTTCGCAGTAGCGTCTCACCTGTTCTGGAGTGCTGATTGATATAGCTCAATCACTAAGCTTCGGTGGTCCTTGGAGATTATCCAAGGGGAGCAAGAGTTGGTTAGACGATGAGAGGGGTCACTCCAATAGGTGAGATGGTAGTCAGCAAGACCAATGTTTGATTAAGTCGAGCTTGGCTCGACTCTACAACTATTGCAGGGTTTAAATACAAGTCTGCTACTTAGGGATTTGTAAGTAGCGAGTACGATCAATAAGCAGTCTTCTCAAGCCTGTCAGCTCTTCCTAAGTATCAGTAAGCCATCGGTAAGCTATGATATCATAGAGTGCGTTTTTGGACTTTGGAACAATAACATGAGAACAATCAGTCATCGAATCAGTCAGCATATCAGTATCAGGACATAATAAGTCCCACAGAACGTCAGAGCAAAGGTGCCACACATCAGAACAATAAGGAGTCTAGTCATGCCACTTGCATCCAGACTTCTTGCAAAAGGCCCAGTGCATACAGGCATGTTTGGGGATAGGAATGGGCGTGGATCGAATGGAGGGGGAATGAACTCGGTGGCCAGGTGGTGAGACTTGTCCTGTAGATCGAGGTAAGTCCATAACATGTTTGTGCAGTTGCCAAGAGCAGATTAGATCGAGAGCCATTTGTTGTTCGTTATCCAATTGCAAGTGGTGTAGGCCAAGTCGAGATGGCGCCCACTGGGGCCAATAGGTCATACCAGACACAGTTGAAGCAGGGCAACAGGAATTTGAATATGTACGCACCATTTGCCTCATGGATAGAATGGGAAATTGTGAAATGGGTGAAGCTGTGAGGTCCAGGGTCAACAGCCTTCAATGATTTGATGGCTATTTCTGGTGTATGTACTTCAGTTACTTTCTTCAAAAGACAAAAGAGTAATGCTTACCAGGTCCAAGAGAGGCTTGGGTTATCCTTCAAAGCAACCCAGGAGCTGAACAAGATTATCAATAATGAGTTACTGGGCAGGCCACCCTTCGAGTACCATGAGGTTTTGGTTGACAACGAAGTGTGTGAGGTTTACTATCGAGATGTTATCACATGTATATGCACGTTGTTTGGTAACCCCAATTTTGCTTTGATGCTGGTGTTCTGACCTGAGAAGCATTATGTTGATGAGAAGAAGGAGGAGCGCATGTATCATGACATGCACACTGGGCAGTGGTGGTGGTGTACGCAGGTAAGTCATGAAGGATGCATGTGTCAGAATGTGGCTTATTTCATGTCTACAGAAGGCTGTTGATGCTGTAAAGCCAGGTGGAACTATTGTTCTGATTATCATATTGAGTGACAAAACACAATTAATGCTGTTCTGAAATAAGACGGCATACCTGATCTATATGACAATAGTGTTGGGGAAGTTTGGTTTGGTTTGATTTAAGGCAAAATTTCCCAAACCGGAAACCAAACCACTGGGTTTCTGGCAAAATTTCCCAAACTGAAACTGAAACTGATACAAACTGTTTACATTGGTTTGGTCTGGTTTAAACTTGGTTTGAAACTGTTTCCCATGGCATAACCAGCCTGAACCGCCCAGAGCAGTGAGCCAACATAGCTAACCTCATAGCCACTGCACTCACAAATAAAACATGTTTTTTTGGAAGAATTGTCTGCAAAACATAGAATAAAACTACATATGAATAATTCTTAACACAGAAAGCTTCTGTATATCCAACCCAATTTTATAAATTCCTGAACTTTTGGTGCCCCTTTGTTGTCCTGTTGGCCACCTGTATTACATAATGATCGTTGTCTTGTCATGTTTCACATTTGCCAAATCATCCTTGGCCTTGACTTCCTCCCCACTCTTTGACTGTTCCATGGGCTCAGTGAGCTAAGTCATATTTTTATATATTTACTCATCAGATTCTACAGGTCCCACACCACTCTCAACCCCCTTATGTGGGGATGCACTGGCCAACGCGACATGATGCCAATAGCAGTGAGTCCTTCCCCCTTTCTTTTTGACTCACCATGCTCTGACACAGGTGCACTCCTGTGTGGCATGCCCACCCACCTGCTCGCACCCCCATCCGCCCTCTCGCATCCCAATCCGCACCCCATCGGTCTGTCCCCACATACCTGCCCGCACGCCCGCATGCCTATGCCCATCCATCCCCCCACACACCCACATACACACTTGGACACTCGGAATTATGCTTGTCTGAATGCACGTAGGGACGAACAAATGAACACACATATGAACAAACAAACACACAAATGAACAAATGAACAAATGAACGAACGAACTAATGAACAAATGCACACATGCACGCACGAATGGACAGATGCACACACGCACGCACGCATGAACAAATGAACAAATGAACACAGAACAGCACGCGGGCATCGACGCAGGCATGAACTTAGGTATCGACGCAGGCATTGACACAGGCACAGATGTGGGCATGCACGGATGGATGCGGGCATGCACAGACGCATGGACATGGGCACAAATGCATACACAGATGCATGGACAAATGTGGGCATGCATGGACGCACGGATGCGGGCATGGATGCAGGCACAGACACAGGGACAAACACGGGCACGGCTGTATGCACAGACGTGGGTACAGATGTTGGCACAGATGTGGGTATGGGCGCAGGTACGGGCATGGGTACGGACGCAGGTATGGACATGAGCACGGATGCGGGCATGGATATAAGGACACACACACATGGCATTTAGTGAGAAATAAAATAGAGATTTATTATGTGTATTTCATAGCTTTAAACCCTGAAAATAAAAAATGTGAACCCACCACACTGCTGGATATGTGAGTATGTACTAGGAGCAAACTGAGTTTGAAACCGTTTAGGGTGAAAGTGGTTGCCCAAACTGAAACCAAACAGTTTGGTTTCTTAGCAGAATTTCCCAAACCAAACCCAAAACAGAAGTTTGGTTTTGGTTTAAACTGAGTTTGTATTGGTTTGGAACCAAACTTCCCCAACACTATATGATGATTGAAAACATCCTGAAGGAGATTTACAAGAAGCTATCGCTACGGGCATATGTTCTGCTAGGGTACCTCCCTACCACGTGCCTTGAAAGTGTCACCAATCAAGTGCAAAAGCACAGGCTCATCACAAACCTTTATTATGCGTGTGTTTACTAGATTCTCAGACCCTTGGAATCGGTTGGTGTTGATGGGATTTGGTTGTCCACAGGATCGGGCCAGCTACATCGAGGGCATCCAATTCTTGCAGCCTTTATTGGTGACTATCCTGAGCAGTTTCTTGTCACTTTAGGGCTCAATGGAGACTGGCCGTGGTGCCCAAAAGACTGCAATGAACTTGGAATATATGATGGCGATTCCCCAGACAATGCCTCTCTAGTGATCTCAACATGATCCTCAACGCCCTTGGTATATTTGACATGGACGCAAGCCAATTTCTGCAGGCTTGTGCTTCCCATTGGCTCAAGCCCACTCCTCGTCCATTCTGGCAACAACTACCATTTGTCCATATATATTGCTCCATCACACCTGATATCCTGCACCAGATGTATCAAGGCATCATGAAGCACCTGATTCAGTGGACCATCTCTGTTTTTAGTGCCACAGAAATAGATGCTTGTTGCTGTCGGATGCCTCCAAATCATAATCTAAGGCTGTTCTCTCATGGAGTCAGCACATTATCTCATGTCACAGGTCAAGAACATGACCAGATGTGTTGGTATCTTCTTGGGTTGGTGATCAATATCGAACTCCCTGGGGGTCTGTCAAATGCAAGGCTTCTTTGCTGCATGTGTGGAATTCTTGATTTCTTATATTATTCACAATACCCAGTTCATACTGACACAATGCTCTATCTCATGCAAGATGCCCTCAATCGCTTTCACATAAACAAAAAATTTTCATTGATCTTGGCATTCGTGATCATTTCAATATTCTCAAGTTTCACTTTGTCAGCCATTATATTGACCTTATCAAACTCTTTGGCACCACCGACAACTTCAATACCCAATACACTGAACAATTACACATAGACTACACTAAAATAGCCTATGTAGCAACAAATAAGAAGGATGAGTATAAGCAAATGACAAGATGGCTCAAGCGAAAGGAGAAGATCCAACAACATGAGCAATATATCAAGTGGTGCCTATCAAGGAACTCAAGTCTTACATTGGAATACATATGGCGCTCAATCCCTCCCAGCTTGGATATCAGCTAAAATATGTCTTTTTCTAATCGGCCAGCCTTCCGCTCAGTGTCCTTGGATGAAATTACAAACAAATGGCGTGCTCCATTGTTCAAAATGGCATTAAAGCGCTACATTTCTCTCCAAAACAACCCTCATTTAACTCCACCACAGCTCGAGAAAAGCCTCTGGAATGTCTTGTTCACATTTTGCACCCTCCCTATCTGGAACAAAGTCAAGTTTCTGCATTTTGATCCAATTACAGGGAGGACAACCACGGTAGATACAATACATGCCAACCCAGAATGCAAGGGCCAGGGTCACGACAAGCAAGCACATCAAGTTTGTGGACACTTTGACACTGTCTTGGTCAATGAAGAAGGTCATGGCAGAGAGCATGGGATAGATGGTATGTCTATCTATTCATTGTAATTCAAACTCAAGTGCGCTGACACTCTGAGCCTTCTTATGAAGGTTATTCTGTTGCTCAAGTAAAGGCTATCATTAGCATTCCAAATTGTTATCCTAAAGGACTCTTCAACGATGGTGTCAAAGTTCCAGAACACCTTGCATACATTGAATGGTACTCTCTGCTTGACATACCAGATCCAAACCATGGAATGTTCAAGGTATCCTCTTAAGATCAATGATAAAAGTGTAAAGGTATGCAGTGTGATACCAGTGTGTAATATTTGGTGTAGCGTACACCTTATCCCCCAGTTTGGACAAGTTGCACCAGCAGATTGGACATGCAACAATGTGTTAGACAAGTGTGACACTTTCTATCTTAACAATTTCACCAATAGGCACTTGTTTAGGATGATTTGTAATAGCTGGTGATGCCACTACTGCCTGTCCACCACCTCAAGGTGATGTGCAATCCTTGGTATTGTGATATATTAAACGTCTCAATCTTGTTATGATCCGCCCTCTCGGACTTACCACCACTCGCTTTTTCTCCCTTCTTGACTTCTGTCTCGTTTACTACTTCCTTATCCCCTCGGACTCCCTACCTATCCTTCCATAAAACTTCTCCACTAGCTACCATCATTTTACCTTTGCTTAGCCATTGTGACTCATTCCATCATTACTATCTCGATCCCTAGTACTCATTATTGTCCCTTCGCTTGCTAACTCTGACTCGACCCAAGAGCCCTTAAGTGTCAAGAATCGCTGACGCTCGACTCTTGATAGAGTTCACAGTAGCGTCTCACCTGTTCTGGAGTGCTGATTGATATAGCTCAATCACTAAGTGTCAAGAATCGCTGACGCTCGACTCTTGATAGAGTTCGCAGTAGCGTCTCACCTGTTCTGGAGTGCTGATTGATATAGCTCAATCACTAAGCTTCGACGTTCCTTGGAGGTTATCCAAGGGGAGCGAGAGTTGGTTAGACGATGAGAGGGGTCACTCCAATAGGTGAGATGATAGTCAGCAAGACTAATGTTTGATTAAGTTGAGCTTGGCTCGACTCTACAACTGCTGCAGGGTTTAAATACAAGTCTACTACTTAGGGATTCGTAAGTAGCAAGCATGATCAATAAGCAGTCTTTCTCAGGCCTGTCAGCTCTTCCTAAGTATCAGTAAGCCATCAGTAAGCTATGATATCATAGAGTGCGTTTTTTGGACTTTGGAACAATAACATGGGAACAATCAGTCATTGGATCAGTAAGCATATCAGTATCAGACCATAGTAAGTCCCACAGAATGTCAGAACAAAGGTACCACACTTCAGAACAATAAGGAGTCTAGGCGTGCCACTTGCATCCAGACTTCTTGCAGAAGGCCCAGTGCATACAGGTGTGTTTGGGGATAGGAATGGGCGTGGATCGAAAGGAGGGGGGATGAATTCCGAGGCCAGGTGGCGAGACTTGTCCTGTAGATCGAGGTAAGTCCATAACATCATCTCCCCTTTAAGGTCAAGCTTTCCACAGCTCTCAGTCACCTCGATCCTGGGCCTCCCAGTTAATGTAGTCGTCAGGGTCTTCTCCTCCCTCAGGTGGTAGTCCTTCTGCACCTCTGCCTCCTCTCGGTTTTCCCTCTCCTTCCTTTCTTTCTCTTGCTGTTTTGCGCGAAAGAGTTCGACGACAACTCCCATGCGCGTGAGGGGGTAGGCGTCTTGTGCATGCTTCTGGGTACAATTCCAGACCTCCTGACACATGGTCAGGTATTCGTCGGTCATGGGGAATTTATCTTGAGATAGGATGTGAGGGCCGAGTCCGGGGCTCTCATTGGGGGTAAGAGTTGAAGTGCCTCGTCCCTTCCCTTTGCGTGCAGTAGAGGATGCCACCATGCGACGTGGGGTTGACTGCCCTCTCCCCCTTTTGGTCCCTTGGATCTAGTAGGCGAGTGAGAGCTGGGGGCATCTTGACCTCCCTTTCCAGAAAGCTGGCTATGGGTTCCTTGGATGGTCTCCACCGGTCCATCGGCAGATGGATCGGTGGGAGTGGCAGGAAAGGGCTGTAAGGTTTTTTGGATGTGGTCTCGACTTTCTTGCTCCGCTCATTCCGCCGCCTTGAGTTGGAGATAGGCATAGGGACATTGGGGTACCTTGCCAATGTGTCGGGGCAAGATCGCGCAGAGCCCTCCAGGTCGCACCTGTTATGAGGGTCATGGCATTGATCCTCGGTGTGTCCCGCCCCAAGGCCATGATAGTGGCAGTTTTCGAGGATCTTTGGAGTATGAGGCAAATGGTACCTCTGTCCCATTCCCATACTCATCAACCAATCTCCCCTTCTCCTGGGGAGATCACGCTTTTGGGTCGGGTTGTCGTAGGCCTCTCTGATCCTCTCCAGGGTTTGGGCTTCGGTGAGGTACCTTTTAGCCTCCGGATTTCCGACTCGACATTCCGCCTCTTTCGGTCGAGTTCAACCCACTTGTTAGTGAGTGTCTGCGCTTCCTTGCTGAGCGCTCTTGCTCCAGGTCGAGATATTTTTTCTCGATTGCTGAGGCTTGGAGGCGATACACCTCTGCGAAGACCCCATTGTCATTGAGCAGTTCTGCCCCTCTGATCAATGACCGGTCTCGGAAGTAGTACTCGGGTTGGAACTTCTCCAAGTCTTCTTCTTTGCACTCCCAAGGGAAGATCCTTCGACTGGGAGCGGGGTGAAGGCTTTCTCCGTACTCGGTTGCCCTTTTCCCATGGTGCTAAACACCTTAGGATCCCCGTTCTGGATGAGGAATTTTGGTACTTAGCTCCCTTCCATTTGTACGTGTCTTCCTGTAAGACTTCTGTCTTGGTGAAACTGCGACTCGGGTTCCACCTGACCCACCCTTCTCCTGGGTGGTCGTCTTCCTTTTGGTCTCCCTCATGGCCCACCAGTTCGGGTGTAGCCTGCTGGCTAGTGGTGGTGTGTGGCGAAGCTGGGGTAGGGGTGATTTCTTCCTCCAGGGATCGGCTGGTACTGGCAGGTGTCCGAGGTGGGAGACCAGTCTGCCCCTCTGTGAGGGTTGCGCCAGCTCCTCTTGCCCCTTCATCAGGGGATTCGGAGGCAGGCTGGACAGGTTCTTGGAACCCCAAAGCTTCACCTCCGGCACTGCTACCTTCCCAATGTGCCGATAGTCCTTCGCGTACTTGAGTGACTCCAAGCCCTGGCGGTACTTGGAGTTCTTCGACGCTAGGGATGCTTCCTTCCCTGCTTGTGGTCGCATCTTCCCTCGAGGGGGGACTCGAAGGATTTCGGGTGTGCTGGGTGAGTGGATATTACGGAGATATGTGAAGGAGTGGGCGAGGGGATCGTAGACATGTGGGCTAATGTGAGTCGAGAGAAGGCTTGGGTGAGGACTGTGATGGAGTGATGGGCCTCTTCGTCGTCCATTGACCCTCCCTTTTGTACCTTGCAGTTCTTATAGCGTGGGATGTTCCTTGTGATATCTTTCAATCAATTGTTGTGCGAAAATGTCCTTTTTGTCTTGCCAGGTATTTTCTGCTTCGGGATACCCTTTCCACTTCAAGAGATACTGCAGTTTCTTCGTCCTCCCATATCTTCGAGAGTCTAACACCTTTTCGACCTCCCATTCTTCTTGTCCTTCGACTAGGTCTGGTAGTTGCCTTTCATAGTTAGGCCCATGTTCCTCCGTCTCCTTGTATGGTGTTAGCAAACTTGCATGAAACACGTTATGAATCTTCCACTGTTCCGGAAGGTTCAATCGATAAGCCACAGGGCTTATGACTTCTGTGACTTCGAAGGGGCCGTATCGTTTGGGTCTCAGTTTGGTAGTCGGATGAGTTGTATGGATGTTTTTTGCCTCGAGCCACACCTTCTCGTCCTTCTGATATTCTTTGAACTTTGTGTCCTTCTTCCACAGTGATTGCGCCCTCTTCATTGCTTCTTGCGCCTCTCGTCTTGCTTCTTTTATCCTCGTGTTGTACCATTCTATTCTGGGCATTTCACTTGGGCGTTCCGGCTGGTGCGCCCTTGGTACGTACCCCATCCACAGATCGTAAGGGGTTCTTCCTGTAGTGGCTGATACTCGTGCATTCAGCATGTATTGCACGACTGGGAGGTGGTCTGCCCAGTTTGTTTGTTGGTATTGCAGAAGATCCGTAGAATGTCTTCGACATTCTGATTTGTTCTTTCTGACTGTCCATCTGTTTGGGGATGGTAGGCGCTGCTGATGTTCTGCTCTATCTCCAGTTGGGAACAAACTTCCTTGGCGAAATTACTAGTGAATCTTGTGTCCCGGTCTGAGATGATTTTGCTGGGTAGTCCTACAAAAGGGAATACTCGATTCTTGTATTCCTTGCCAGCTCTTCTGCGTTCATTGTTTCTCGACATGGTATTAGGATGACACCTTTGTGCAGTCGTGATCGGTGATGGTCAGGATCGCGTCATACCCATTCGAAGTGGGAAGTTTGACGATGAAATCCATGGCTATTGTCTGGAAGGGGTGCGCCTCAGGTTCTGGATTGATTGGGTATAATCCAGGGGCGTTCCTGTGGTGTATAACTTTGTTTGACTGGCACGTTGCGCATCCCTTTATGTATCCTTCGATGAATTTGCCCATTCCCGGCCACCAGTAATATCGCCGGAGATCTTGTTGTGTTTTGGCTTGCCCAGGGTGTCCAGCTGTAGGCCCATCATGGTAGATCTCAGCAAGCTTTTCTGGATTTGCTCCGGCCTGGGTACTACTATGGCCTGCTGGTGCCAATAGTACCTCTCCTCTTTTGGATGTCGTACTTCGTCTTCCACTCTTCAAGGATTGCAGCGTTCTCTCTCGTTTCTGTTGTCTCCGGATCTCCTCTTCGACCGCCATTGGTCTGATGAGTTTGATGAACAGATGGTCTGGGAGCGGTATTGCCTTAACTTCCTCCCCTTCTGATGGCATGTGGTCTGATCTCGTGACAAGGCATCTGCCACGGCGTTCTTCTTCCCGGCAGGTGGCAGATGTCGAAATCAAACCTTGCTAGAAAGGTTATATATCTGGCCACCTTGCCGAGAGTTTTTGCGCCTCCCTATGTTTGGTTAGGTTGGCATGATCGGTGTAAACCTTGACCGGTGTGGGGAGCCTTCTAGAAGGTATCTCCAGAATTTAAATGCCCTGATAAGGGCCAGGAATTCTCGATCGTAAACGTCGTAATTCCTTTCTGCTTGGTTGAGGGCTTCGGAATGATACCCCACCTCCATTCGCTTTCCTGTTTCGTCCCTTTGAATGAGTACCGCCCCTGTAGCGTAATCTGAGGCATCGATTTCTACTTGAAGGGCTTATCAGGGTTTGGGTGACTTATTTGAGGATCGGCTTCGATCTTCTTGATAAGACTGTCCAAGGCATTTCCGCTTCTTTGGTCCACTCGAACTTCTGCCCTTTTTGATGGTAGCAAAAATGGGCCTGGCCATGTGAGCGAAGTTCGGTATGAACCTTCTTTGATACTGTAAGACTCCCATGGTTCGTGGACGTCCACTTTGCTCTGGAGCACTCGAGGCCATTTACTGATTCCGTCTCGTTTGGCTGGGTCCACCCTCATCTTCCCGGCTTCAACTAGGATTCCCAGGAATTCCATTTGTGTTTGTTCCCATTGACACTTTGCGGTCGTAAATGATAACGATGTTTGGCCATCAGTCCGAGCAATTCGTGCGTACATTGCTTATGTCCTTCCCTCCCTTTGGGCGTCTTCTTGCTGGCGATGAAGAAGTCGTCCATATAGCTGCCTGCTGAAGTGTCCATATGATCGAACCACTTGTCCCTCCATGGCCGGAAATCGCGCCACATTAGTCGCGTCCATAGAGCTGGAGCGTTTTTCATTCTGAAATACAGCACTTTAGGTTGGTACGTTCCCAGTGGCGTTTTGAAGGCTGCTTTCTGTCGATCCCCTTCTTCGATAGGGATGTTGTTGTACCCCCATCTGATGTCGAACTTTGAAAAGATTTCCTTCCCTTCCATTTGTTGCAATAGGCGATCAATTCGAGGTAAGGGGCCATTGTCCCTTTTTGTCCACTGATTGAGTTTTCGATAATCGATGATGAGTCGCTTATCGGCGCTGTTCTTCTTGTTTATGAAGAATACAGGGGAGGTGTAAGGCGAAGCCGATTCCTCGATGAATCCCTTTTCCAGTTCTTCTGCGAGAAACTTCTTCAATGTTTCCGTTTCAGGTTTGGTCAGGGGTAGACCTTGCAGTCCAGCTGCTCTGGAGCTCCCGGTACTAGTTCTACTGTGGCATTTGGATTTCGGTCGGGGGGGAATCTCCTGGCTGATTCTTCGGAGAAAACTTCCTTGTACTTTTGGTATCTTCTGGCACCTCGTGTAGCTGTGTGGTGCTCTTCTGATGGTACTGTTCGGCCATTTCCTGAGATATGGTTTGTCTTCTGACGTAGATGGCTTCGCCTTCCTGGGCTTGCCCAGACTTTTGATGGCCTTGATCTGCCACCTGGTGACCATGCGGTCTAGGTGTTTATACATGCTGCTTTGAATCTTGACCGTGCCTTCCAGCAGCTTTCCTTTTCTCCAGTCTACCTTTGGGTTGAAGGTTCGGAGGAATGGGTATCCTAATATCAAGCGATCCTTCCCTAAGTTCGTGATATAAAACTCTTGAAGGTCTTCTTGGTCATTGTAGGAGATTCTTAGGGGCAATAATGGGTCATTTCTCCTTGTTTGTTCTCCGTTCCATCGACATTGTAGACCTTGATTGGTTTGACTAAAGGTCTCTTTCCGACCTTCATTCTTTTCCAGTAGTTTCATCGATGAAGTTTTCCGTAGCCCCGCTGTCCAACAGGGCTGTTTCTTCGGCCTTCGCATGAGCAGTTTGAAAGGAAAATGGTACATTCATAGAAGTGAGTCGTTTAATGTACATTTCTTGTTCTTCTCTGCTCATGCTAGTATTCCTAAGCCAGGCCGTCGGCTTGGAACTTCTCAAAAACCCTCGCTAATCAGTTTGTCGAACAGTTCTTCTTTTTCTTCGATGGTCAAGGCATTGATGTGCGCCATTAACCCTCCTTTCCCTTTGATTGATCCGACCTTTGTGGATGCTTGGGACTCACTTCATCTTGTCGTCGTCTACGTGACTCTCTTCTTCTGCCTCCATACTTTGGCTGTGGGTTTCTTCCCAGGTGTCGTCTTTTGTCGGGCAATTCCTAGACATATGCCCTGCTTCTTGCATCGGAAGCATCGCCTTCGCTCATGAGTTTCTTTCGCTCTCAGGCGAGTTGTTGGAACCTCCCTGGGGGCGGCCTTGGGTCTAGTGTCGATGACTCTACATCCATGGCATCTGGGTCCCTAGGAGCCTTCTTTGGGACGGGGTGGTCTTTGAAGAACTGTTGGAACATGTTCTCTCGAACGGTGAGCCTCCCCTTCCGAAGCCTCCAGCTTCTTGCTTGATTCTTTTAGCTTTGACGACTTCTTTCCTAGCAGGCCTCTTGCCACCCTTCGAGGTCTTGTCTGCTGGACATTATCCTTCCTCAAATTGTGGTGGCACCAGGATTTAGTCCCATCTGAATGCCCGAACTGTCCCTTGGTGGTTTCTGTCCCACCCTAGTTCGGTAATGAGCGCATTGAAGGTGGAAATGTATTCGTGTAAGGGCATTCCTTCTTCATGCTCAATGCTGATATTTAAACTGGCATCTTCGAGTAGGCTGTCGTCCTTCCAGGTGTTGATAAAGTCATTTTTGAACCTTATCCAGTGTTGTTCGTTGTCTGCATTCATTCCGTCGTTACTCTGTTGTTGGCGGCGCGGATTTGAGCTTTGGTCCATTCTCGACCCTATCCCCTCTGATGTAGGTGATGGCCAGGCTACTCGGCTCAGGGGTCGAGCCATTACTCTTTGTGCGAATTGATCCAGGCCCAGACTGTGAAGTCATACATAAATGACTCTGCGTTTTTCCTGTTTCCATCGAAGATGTCTGGTGGGTGTCCGTCCAGTCCTCCTCCTCCTTGGGCTGCTTGTTGCATCGCGGCAGCCATTGGTTGAAGGGCTGGGGGGCCACCTCCTCCTCCTGGGGGACCTCCTCCTCCTCCTGGAGGTTTCCTCCTCCTCCTTCACCACCTCCTCCCCCATGTGCTGGGTTTGGTACTGGGATAGGGGTAAAGGTGTTTGGATTGAAGATCCTTCTTGTAGGCTTGGAAGGTGATGTCTGCAGTTCTTTCTTCGGTGGAAGTCATTGTGGCCATATGAGCTGATCGATGGCTTCGTTCAACCTTTGCTGTGGGCTGATTTCGACTGTTTTCAGTTGCCTAGTGATGGTTTCTACTTCTGGCAACAGCTGTGTTTCGACGTGAAGACTGTATTCCTTCGATCTACTCCGTGTCTTTGTAGTATTGGAGTTTTCTCTCTTGAAGACTCTGACTGTTCGTCAGTTTTCGTGTCTTCGTCTGAAGAAGTGTCCTGTTTTCTGGCTTCTTCAGTTCGGTAGGGTTCAGCTGCTGTCCCAATCCGTGTTTATTCGGGCTCTCGATGAGATCTTTTTGGTTGTCCAAAATGTTCTTTCCTCCGGACTCCAGTAAGTGTAATACCACTGGTTGTTGATATATTCCACTGGCACCCAAGTTCCTCCTATTCCTAGGATGGTGTAGGATGATTGGCGAAGTCCTGTCTTATCGACCAAGGGCAATTCCTCTGAGTGTTAGAGGTAAGTTGTCTGATCTCCTGTTCTGGAAGTCTGCTGCTTCTTCGGGGTCCTCTGGGAAGCTTACATTATTGATTCTCGCAGCTCCTCCTTCTGTTTCCCCTGGAGTTTTTCTTTCAGAGCCTTCGTCTTGACTGGCTATTTAAAGCTGACTTATGTCAAGAATCGCTGACGCTCGACTCTTGATAGAGTTCGCAGTAGCGTCTCACCTGTTCTGGAGTGCTGATTGATATAGCTCAATCACTAAGCTTCGGTTCCTTGGAGGTTATCCAAGGGGAGCGAGAGTTGGTTAGACGATGAGAGGGGTCACTCCAATAGGTGAGATGATAGTCAGCAAGACAATGTTTGATTAAGTCGAGCTTGGCTCGACTCTACAACTGCTGCAGGGTTTAAATACAAGTCTACTACTTAGGGATTCGTAAGTAGCAAGCACGATCAATAAGCAGTCTTTCTCAGGCCTGTCAGCTCTTCCTAAGTATCAGTAAGCCATCAGTAAGCTATGATATCATAGAGTGCGTTTTTTGGACTTTGGAACAATAACATGGGAACAATCAGTCATTGGATCAGTAAGCATATCAGTATCAGACCATAGTAAGTCCCACAGAATGTCAGAACAAAGGTACCACACTTCAGAACAATAGGGAGTCTAGGCGTGCCACTTGCATGCAGACTTCTTGCAGAAGGCCCAGTGCATACAGGCGTGTTTGGGGATAGGAATGGGCATGGATCGAAAGGAGGGGGATGAATTCCGAGGCCAGGTGGCGAGACTTGTCCTGTAGATCGAGGTAAGTCCATAACACTAGGCTTCGATATTCCTTGGAGGTTATTCAAGGGGAGCGAGAGTTGTTTAGACGATGAGAAGGGTCACTCCGATAGGTGAGATGATAGTCAGCAAGACCAGTGATTGATTAAGTCAAGCTTGGCTCGACTCTACAACTGCTGAAGGGTTTAAATACAAGTCTGCTACTTAGGGATTTGTAAGTAACAAGTACGATCAATAAGCAGTCTTCTCAGGCCTGTCAGCTCTCTCTAAGTATCAATAAGTGTCAAGAATCGCTGACGCTCGACTCTTGATAGAGTTCGCAGTAGCGTCTCACCTGTTCTGGAGTGCTGATTGATATAGCTCAATCACTAAGCTTCGACGTTCCTTGGAGGTTATCCAAGGGGAGCGAGAGTTGTTTAGACGATGAGAGGGGTTACTCCAATAGATGAGATGGTAGTCAGCAAGACTAATGTTTGATTAAGTCGAGCTTAGCTCGACTCTACAACTGCTGCAGGGTTTAAATACAAGTCTACTACTTAGGGATTTGTAAGTAGCAAGTACGATCAGTAAGTAGTCTTTCTCAGGCCTGTCAGCTCTTCCTAAGTATCAGTAAGCCATCTGTAAGCTATGATATCATAGAGTGCGTTTTTGGACTTTAAGAACAATAACATGAGAACAATCAGTCATTGGATCAGTAAGCATATCAGTATCAGACCATGGTAAGTCTCACGGAACGTCAGAACAAAGGTACCACACTTCAGAACAATAAGGAGTCTAGGCGTGCCACTTGCATCCAGACTTCTTGCAGAAGGCCCAGTGCATACAGGCGTGTTTGGGGATAGGGATGGGCGTGGATCGAACGGAGGGGAGATCAGTTTCAAGGCGAGGTGGTGAGACTCGTCCTGTAGATCGAGGTAAGTCCATAACATCATCTCCCCTTTAAGGTCGAGCTTTCCACAGCTCTCAGTCACCTCGATCCTGGGCTTCCCAGTTAATGTAGTCGTCAGGGTCTTCTCCTCCTTCGAGGTGGTAGTCCCTCTGCATCTCTGCCTCCTCTCGGTCTTCCCTTTCTTTCCTTTCTTTCTCTCGTTGTTTTGATCGATAGAGTTCCACGACAACTCCCATGCGAGTGAGGGGGTAGGCGTCTTGTGCGTGCTTTCGAGTGCAATTCCAGACCTCCTGGCACATGGTCAGGTATTCGTCGGTCATAGGGAATTTATCTTGAGATAGGACGTGAGGGCCGAGTCGGGAGTCCTCATTGGGGGTAAGAGCTGGAGCCCCTCGTCCCTTCCCTTTGCGTGTAGCAGAGGATGCCACCATGCGACGCGGGGTTGACTGCCCTCTCCCCCTTTTGGTCCCTTGGATCTAGTAGGCGAGTGAGAGCCGGGGGCATCTTGACTTCCCTCTCCAGGAAGCTGGCTACGGACTCCTTGGATGGTTTCCACCGATCCAGTGGAAGATGGATCGGCGGGAGCGGCAGGAAAGGGCTGCAGGGTCTTTTGAATGCGGTCTCGGCTTCCCTGCTTGTCTGCTTCCTCCCTTTTGCTTTGGAGGTATGCGTACGGGCATTGAGGTACCCTGCCAATGTGTCGGGGTAGAATTGCGCAGAGCCCTCCGGGTCGACACCTGTTATGAGGGTCATGGCATTGATCCTCTGTGTGGCCTGCCCCCAAGCCATGATAATGGCAGTTGTCGAGGATCTTGGGCGTGTGGGGCAGGTGATATTTCTGTCCCATCCTCATACTCATCAACCAATCTCCTCCTTCTCCTGGGGAGATTAACGCCTTTGGGTCTCTGTTGTCATAGGCCTCTCTGATCCTCTCCAGAGCTTGGGCTTCGGTGAGGTACTTCTTTGCTTCTCGGATTTCTGATTCGATGTTTCGCCTCTTTCTGTCGAGTTCAACCCACTTGTTAGTGAGTGTTTGTGTCACCGGCACGCGAGAACGGATGGGTTGGCGTCCGTTGGACCGCGGTAAGTTCATGAACCGGCTATGTCCCATCGTATGTACTGCCCCCTACCATGTTTGATCCGTACAAGTGAGATTGTACCTCTTAGCAGGGCTTGATGCCCTGATCGCTAGCTGTCTGATTACGCCGCGCCTCTGATTGATCGTTGTTATAGTCCGTATAAGGCCTTATGGGAATAGCCTCCCCACAGTAGTATTTATAGCGCTGTACCTAGTTACTAGAGACTCTAACTTGAGTCTTTTGTCGCAATAACCAGGTCATTCTCGCTACAAGTCGAAGTCGGGCGTACTCCGTCGCCCTTGGTTCGACTTATCGCTCCACTCCCGGAAGACGTACGGGTATATGTTGGCCTTCATCATCGTAATCTTCGTGCTATTCTTCGTCTTCACCGTTGGACTATCGAGTCCATTGTAGTAGCGGTGACAGTTTGTGCCTCCTTGCTGAGCCGCTCTTGCTCTAGGTCGAGGTATTTCTTTTCGATTGCTGAGGATTGGAGGCGGTACACCTCTGCGAAAATTCCATTGTCATTGATCAACTCCGCCCCTCTGATCAATGACCGGTCTCGGAAGTATTGTTCCGGTAGGAATTTGTCGAGGTCTTCTTCCTTGCATTCCCAAGGGAAGATCCTCCGGCTAGGGGCAGGGTGGAGGCTCTCCCCATACTCTGGCTTCCCTTTCCCCATGGTGCTGAACACTTTAGGGTCTCCATTTTGGATGAGGAACTTCTGATACTTAGCTCCTTTCCACTTGTAGGTATCTTCCTGTAGGACTTCTGTCTTGGTGAAACTCCAACTCGGGTTCCACTGAACCCACCCTTCCCCTGGGTGGTCGTCCTCTTCCTGATCCCCCTCGTGACCCACCAATTTAGGCGTGGTTTGTTGGCTGGTAGTGGTGTGTGGCGAAGCGGGGGTAGGGGTGATTTCTTCCTCCAGGGATCGGCTGGTACTGGCAGGTGTCGGAGGTGGGAGACCAGTCTGCCCCTCTGTGAGGGTTGCGCCAGCTCCTCTTGCCCCTTCATCAGGGGATTCGGAGGCAGGCTGGACAGGTTCTTGGAACCCCAAAGCTTCACCTCCGGCACTGCTACCTTCCCAATGTGCCGATAGTCCTTCGTGTGCTTGGGTGATTCCAAGCCCTGGCGGAACCTGGATTTCTTCGACATGGGGATGCTTCCTTCCCTGCTTGTAGATGCATTCTCCCGTCGAGGGGGAACCCGGAGAATCTCGGGTGTGCTGGGGCGAGTGGATACTACTGAGATGTGTGAAGGTGTGGGTGAAGGGGCAGCAGTCATGTGGGCTAGTGTAAGACGAGAGAAGGCTTGAGTGAGGGTTGCGATGGAATGATGGGGTCTTTTGTTGTCCATTGGCCCTTCCTTTTGTACTCTTGCAGTCTTTATAGCCGTGGGATGTTCCTTGTGATATTTTTCAATCAATTGTTGTGCGAAGATATCCTTTTTGTCTTGCCAGGTGTTTTCCGCTTCGGGATATCCTTTCCACTTCAAGAGATATTGCAACCTCTTCATCCTCCCATACCTTCGAGAGTCTAATACCTTTTCGACCTCCCATTCTTCCTGTCCTTCGACTAGGTCAGGTAGCTGCCTTTCATAGTTAGGCCCATGTTCCTCCGTCTCCTTGTATGGTGTTAATAGATTTGCATGGAACACGTTATGAATCTTCCACTGTTCTGGAAGGTTCAATCGATAAGCCACAGGGCTTATGACTTCTGTGACTTCGAAGGGGCCGTATCGTTTGGGTCTCAGTTTGGTAGTGGGATGAGTTGTGTGGATGTTTTTCGCTTCGAGCCATACCTTCTCGTCCTTCTGATATTCCCTGAACTTTGTGTCTTTCTTCCACAATGATTGCACCCTCTTCATGGCTTCTTGTGCCTCTCGT
>WTXJ01000145.1:0-65051 GCA_022376545.1 Russula dissimulans
TCTCCACTCACCCGCTCGTCACTACAGGATTACGAGAGCGACCCCGACGAACTCATGTGGGAATGAGTTGCCCTAGGGAGAGTGTGATGTTACGATCTGCTGAAACGGACCCTGCTTTTTCCTTTCTTTTTCTCTTTCGTTCTCACGTGATTGATGACCCCATGACAGACTAGACTCGTGACTCATACCGATTGACTCATATATTGCGCAGTACGATTGATACTCAAGTACCTTGTTTCGTATCTATCACCCCTTCGCTTAAAACTTACGATTGATGTACTTGACACCTCGTTTCACCTCTTAGACTCATCTTTAGTGTTCCCCAGACTCGTCTTGCAGCCCCCCTACCTTGCGCACGGACCATGCCTCCTTACTATAAAAGACCTCTACGATAGACAGTTAGGCCTTAAGCCTGACTTAGTTGAACCTGTATCAACAAAGCAGTAGTCTTCAGGGATAATACCCAGTTGAACCCTCTTCTCTCTGTACCTAAGTCCACATTGTGACTTAGCATGAACCGATCCCTTCAGACTACTTGAAGAACTACTACCTCTGCACAGGTACGACGAATGACTGACCGTGACACCGACCCCCAGCTGTGTGGGATACTAGACGGTGCACCCACTAGTAGTCAAATTAGACTGTGGACATACCGCATTTACTTGCACTGTCAGATAGAGCAGCACCAGTGTGCGTCAGGCTCTCAAACCAAGTCTTGGACTGCTATCCAAGCCAGAACCGCTGAGTAGGGAGACCAGCCCCCGAACGTAGAGCGTGCTTAAGCACCTAAACACCGAACCGCCAATGTCTGGCCTTTATGCACCGCAGGGCATAACAAAATCAATTTCATACTGTTGATCCTCTGGTAGAAGTGTCTGAAAATACATTGACCCTTTCTGAGCCATGTCACGTGAATTGAAAAAGACTAGAGTTCAAACAAGCGAGCCACCAGATAGCAACTCATCGACGAGAAAATTGAGAGCGTTCAAGTCCTTTACAGCACCCATCTTGATAAGAATTGTTGTTATGTTAGGCCAATGATTGCCTAGATCGACAAGGAACGTGTCCTCAGCAGAAAAGCCCAGTCAATGAGTGACATCAGATAGAACACGAGAAGGGAGCGTCGCAGATGTGGCCAAGAAAGGAACAGATGTTGGTACAAAAGAATGAAGCTGGCCAAGCTCTCCAAAGTGCTTCCAAAACCCATTAACATCGCCCCACTGAGATACACAATGTGCTTCATCGATCACGATCGCCAGAATGTTCTTTGTAAAATAAATCGATCTCATGAGCTTTGAGAACAACTTGTGCTCCAGGCACATCTCTGGAGACATCAACAGCACATGGTAGCCTGATCTTGAAATCGCCTATGGACAGTATAACACCATTATACACCACCGACTGTCACAAGGACACACCTCTTCAAGCTTTGGTGTCCACACATCTCTATTCACAGCTGTTGCACACAAGCCAATCTTGTTGAACCTCACGGCCTAAGTTGACATGACAGTGAGCATATGGACCAGTTATGCAGATACACACAGTACCTGATCATGTTTGAGCACATTTAGAGGCGATATGATGATGACCGTCCCTTTCTCTGTCAGATCCACCAACAGAGGCATTATAAAAGGCATAGTTTTTCCAGAACCAGTGCCAGCAATTGCAATACAGTCCAGACCTAAGAGAAGAGCCTCACAAATATCAAGCTGCCATCCATAGGGCTCCAGTCCATCAAACACATTCTTGAAAGCCAACAAGATCTCAGAGCGTGTTTCCTCAGAAGAATATCCTCAAGATATAATCACCTCAGCATAAGCATCTTGAAGAACACTAGAGTCACATTTGGGAATGGGATGCATGGTATACAAAGGGTATATACAGGCATAGCAACTTGGATAACTATCTGACTAGCACGTCTGACTCACGTGCTACCAAAAGAAAGCCCACATGCCAACACCTTACCATATGCCTACACCTGGATGGGTCAAACTCACCAGACCGTATAGAGGAGACCCAGCACCGATTTTTCGACTTCCGATTCATTCTCCGACAACGGTCTGGAAACGAGACTAGTGACAATCAGGATTTCGTCTCTCTCACCAGGCCCCGGGCTTCGATCGTCTTGTTGGTGACAGGCACCTAGCTGTCAACATATTTTATATCGTGCTGGAACGTCAATTATCCCCAATCCATTCACCCGTCCCTGAACCAAACACGGTAGGCGAGTTGTTGAAGAACCGAACACATTTGTATTGCTGAGAACTGTCTCCGTCAACGTCAACGGATGAGACAAGCAACCGGGGCAGAGATGGGCCCGCAGGAAGAGAGGATGTTAGAAAAGTGCTCAACCACAGGGAGCAGGGAACACAAAGCAGCCTGCCACATGTAGGAATCCCGTCAGCACGCTGGAGAGGGTCGTACACACATGCTACGAATCGACGGCACAAAGGATCACTCGGCAGTTTGACGGAACGTTCGCCACTTGCATTCCATCCAATTTATTCCGCGTCTTCTAGCTTCCCCTGACATCTACTAGTAGGCTGTCGGCTAAGGCCTCTCCTTACGTTTTTAACGCTCATTGGCCTTTTTTTATCTCACCAAGCAGACCTTCCCTCCCGCCCGCGTCTCTTGTCCTTTCACCAAGGTTGACCCACACTCATTTCTCAACACGCTCCTTAGTCTCCCATGAAGCTCTCTTTCGGGTTCGTCGCGCTCTCTCTCGCGTTCTCTACTGCTACCGTCGTCGGAGCATCCTCCTTCCACGATGATCCTCTTCTCCGGCGTGGCAATCACCCCGCGCGGAATTCGAATTCGAACCACACGCCAGCCCCCCAGGGTGTAATCAATCCCGCCGAACATGGCCAGTGCAATCCCATTGGCGCAACGTGTATGTACTACTACAATCAGATTTATCGTCCTGCCGCTAAATTCTGACAAATTTCTTGTTTTTTTTTTTTGCAGCTCAAGTCACGACAGTGAGCGGCCCTAATGGCAACATCAAGTGGTTGAATTGCGGGATCGATGGTGCCGGTTGGTCGCCAGCTCCCGTTCAGATTCACGAAATTGTAGTCGTCTCGCTGGACAGCGCAAGGCATACGACATTCGCCAGTTGCAGTGACGAAGCCATTGCTGCTTTCAAAAAGTACGGAGCGAAATATGGAAGTGCGTCCTCTGACTGGTGTGACCTGAAGTCGCTTTCGTTGATTATGGTGATTAGTCCCTGAGATCATATTTGCATCGTTCGCGATGCAGGAGAGCTATTGCAACCCAAATGCCGTCGGTGGTGCTGGTGAGCAAGGTCTCATGCAGATTACCCCGGACAAGTGCAAAAACGCCCCAAATCACAATTGCAAGGACATCGTAAGTATTTTTTGGGCTATGAGTTTGCGAACAAACTTGTTCATTGTTTGTCATCGTCTAGGACTACAACGTCGGGACCGCAGCTGCATTCTTTTCTAATCTTTTGGACGAGAACTGCGGTGATATAATTACTACCGTTGGGGGTTATAACGGCTGGAACCTTGGCATGACTTATGTGGGTGATGAGTCTGATGGAAAGTACCCATCTGATGCAATTTGGACTAGGCCGATGCTACGCGCATAGCGAAGCAGTGTTGCAGATGCCAAAACAACCTCGACTAGCAAGTCTTTTCTTCCGTTTCTGCGTGACAGTGTTTCTCATGCCTATTTCCAGCGTTCACCAATTCTTCAATGGCTGGTTGCAGGGCGAGAATGCCTACCACAAAGGTCTTGGCGTGTATCACAACGTGGACCATTGTTCGTAAATAGGCTATGAGCTTTTTTGTTTTACCCTTGTCGTTGAATGGGTAATATCTGTCGCTTTAACCCATACCATCTTTTCTACAGTTCTATCGTCCAATTGAGTGTTTTTTGTGTGTGCGTTGTTTGGCCGGACCGGGGAAAAGGGTACAAATAGAACGAGTAAGGCGCAACGGAGGTGTTATTAGATCATAAGCATGAGCGATTCGTCGCCATCCTCTCCATCTCTTCCTTCAACTACACCACCTTCATCGGCAGCACCCTCCCCCGCGCTATCAACCCTGAGTTTGGCCGATCCAAAGGAAGTTACAGAAGAAGACAGGCAAGAAGCTGCACAACTCAAGGCAGATGCTAACAAAGCCTTCATATGTATGCTCGGCAGATCCAACCGCATCGGTTGCCCGCTAATCCTCCCACTGCCTTGCCTGAAAAAAAGCCCGCGACTTCGTGCGAGCCGCGCAGCTGTACTCCGACGCAATCTCGCACAACCCCAGCGATCCGACACTGTTCTGCAATCGCGCGTATACCCGCATCAAGCTTGAGGAGCATGGATATGCTCTGCATGACGCCTGTGAGCACCGGCACTCATACTTTCCTCCTTCCCTTTCTCGTCGTCGTCCCCATCTACGAGGAAACTGAGTTGTCTGCCTGCCTGTCGCAGCACGTGCGATAGAACTCAACCCTAAATATGCGAAAGCATACTACCGGTGCGTGCATCTACCGCACTCCCCCTTCCCCCTACCCCTGATATGCGGGAACGGATGGTTCGTGGCCGAACTTACGATGCCTTTCGCAACGCAGCCGCGCGATGTGTCATCTGCAGATTCTCAAGCCGCAGCTGGCCGTCGCTGATCTGAAGAAGGTGGTCGCTCTCGAGCCGCAAAATGCGCAGGTCCGCAAGGAGCTCGACTCGACGCAGAAACTCGTGCGCAAGATCGAGTTTGAAAAGGCGATCGAGGTGGGAGAAGAGAAGAGCGCGGTGGCGAGATGCTTGGAGATCATAGCCGAAGGTGCGCCATGTACCGCCGTGAGGCCGTCCCGGCTCGACCTCAGACCCGGGATAAAGATGCGTGCGAGGTGGAGAAAACGTACGAGGGCCCGAAACTTGAGACGACGGACGACGGCAACTACAGAATCACTATAGAGTTCATTCGATCTATGATTCAATGGTTTAAAAATGGGAAGACGCTCCCTCGACGGTACGCGTGGGAGATCATACTCGGAGCACACGATCACTTTGTAAAGGAGGCAAGCCTTGTGGACGTCAAGATAGAGAACGACGTCACCATCGATGTGATCGGGGACGTCCATGGTACGATTTGTCCACTCCGTTCGGGGAGATTCAAGACTGACTGACAGTTTTGCAGGCCAATTTTACGATCTGCTACATCTGTTGACATTAACAGGGGAGCCATCCTTGGAGCACATCCTACTCATGAATGGCGATCTGGTCGATCGTGGCTCATGGTCCGTGGAGGTCATCTTGGTCGCTTTCGCATTCAAATGTCAGGAGCCTTTCGTTTTCACTGGCCCGATAAGTCCTTAATAGCCATTGAGCGTAGGGCTATACCCAAAGAACATGTTTATCAATCGTGGAAATCACGAAGCCAAGGATATGAACCGGACATACGGATTCGAGGGCGAGGCGAAACACAAACACGGAGAGCAGACGTACAAGGTGTGTCCTGCCTGATCCGAGACGTGGGAACACCCCTCTCAGTTTGCGTCCTTCCTCCAGCTCTTCGCCCATGTTTTTACGACTCGTAAGTTTTATATCGGCTATGTTGCTTGGATGTCCCCGCTCACGGCGAGCCTAGTACCTCTTGCAACCCTGGTCAGCGCAACGCGCTCTCCTGCCAAAAAAGACAATGCGATACTCTCTCCTGACGGTTTCAAGCGGTACTTCGTAGCACACGGCGGTCTCTTCAGCAAGGACGGCATAACCCTTGACGAGATCCGCCAATTAAAGCGGATAGGTCGTCAGCCGGGGACGGAAGGGTTGATGTGTACGTGTCCATTCGCGTTCGTGACGTCGCACGACTCCACTCACTTGCATCCACAGGCGAGGTTCGCGTTTCAAACCGTTAACTTCTGGGCAGTCGATCGTTGAGTATTACCGCAGCTCCTCTGGACGGACCCACAGGAAACACCCGGATGGGGACCGAGTAAACGCGTAAGTCAGCTTTGACATGGAGAAGGACCCTCTGACATGAAATCAGGGTGTCGGCATCGCGTTTGGACCAGACGTGACTCGGCGATGGTGCGAACTGAACGGAGTGACTGCTATCCTGCGCAGCCACGAGGTCCGACAAGGTAGGAAGTTCAATGCTCCCTGAGATTATGTCAACGGCTCACTTCTATGTCTAGATGGTTATGCGGTTGAGCACGACGGCCTATGTACAACGGTAGCCCGACGACTTTTCGACTCTAATGTTTTCTTCTCACACGGTTTTAGGTTTTCTCTGCTCCTAATTATGTTGATCAAGGAGGAAACAAAGCAGCCTTCGTGTGTTCACTAGTTTGCTTTACCTATTGTGATGCATAGATAACCTCTGTTATCTGACAGGTCCGTATAGACGCCGAAGGCACGCAGGAGTACATTCAATTCGAAGCGCAACCACATCCGAACATCCGCCCAATGGCTTATCAGAGCGGTGGGCTGGCAAGCCTTATGATGTAGGCTGCTGTTAAGGAAGCTGGGATCTGTGGGATCGGCGATGCGCGCGCCCGCGCACGACCGTTGCCAAAACCTAGTGCTGGTGCATCAATCCTTGCTGCATATAGCTAGGTCTTATCAGTCGACAGGGTGACAATTGGATACATTTTCTACCATAGTGCTATTGTCTTGAACGTTAGTCCGTGACATGAAACAAGATCGACCCACCAGATCACTCGGCTGAGTGAGCGCCTTCGTTTGTCCAAGAACGTTATGCCTTTTGTTGGTACAAGGAGGCCCTTTTACAACACACTCTTGGCCTCAACCCATTTGCAAAACCAAATCATACCCAAACCGAGCATCGCTTTGAGACGACCCACAAGTGTCCCAGGCCTTAATGGGCCACGAATCGGACGGCGGCTACTAATCGGTGAGGATAAGTCGCCTTGTGCACTTTCACGCCTACCTCCTCTCATGTGGGGACCAACAATTAAAGGTAACTGTGCATAATATCATGATGATGATTATTCTTTACCAAACTTTCATTGCGGCTGAAGAACGTGAGCGACTTTCAACGGTCGGATCGCGTATTTCCCTCTCGTTACAGTACGCGCGGCCTCCTGTTCACCCGTTCCACTCCGAGTTGAGGTCGGCATCTCTGGCGTCGTACCATTCGCCATGACCAATGTGACGAGAACGGGGGCCGGGGAGGGACCACATGAGCCCTCGAGCTTCCGGCGCAACTGACATCCAAAACCCATCGTCATCATCATCATCATTCCGGCCAGCCAGAGGACTGCAAACAGTTTGCCCCGCGCGGCGAGGGCCCACCGGGTCTTTGCGGTAACTCTAAAGGGACCCATGCGATGCGACCCAAGCCTGAGGCAGAACCTTCTTCTCTTAATAAACGGCTCTTCCCTCCTATGAGCGAGTACGCGGCCGCCGCTGTTCGTTTTCTACTAATTTGGCCTTTCTTTTTTTTTTGCTGCCAGCGTGACCGGCGCGTGTTCAAAGAAGTTCTAGGGGCCACATGGGTGGTAGTAGTAACCGAATCCCCTACGTTCGTTTGGTTGTTTAGAATGAGCGGAGCGGAGAAGCGCGGTCCTGTGTTAATGGGTGCGTATGGCCGGACGGCGGCCTGAAGAACCCCAGAACTTGAAACGCATTTCTAACTCCAGTCAGGCATGCAGCATGTGGTACTCACAACCGACCCTATGATCGTGCGCGTGCCAGTGGCATGTATCGTCCTGGCCTCTTCTACCGATTTATGAGAATAAATACGAGAAGACTATATATATAAAAAAGAAGCTACCTGCCCGAAGAAAGCAGATCATTCCCAGACAAGAGAACAGCGACTTAATCTTTCACTTTTATAGCACGTTTTGGATTGCACAGCACCTTGTACCAGCGCGGTCGTAATGCTGGTGGCCGTGTACCCACTGAGATGCCTAACTTCGTCAGTTGGAAGATAGACATATGGGGTTTCAACCGCCTGCTCCGTTATTGCGTGCTGCAAACCCATCCAGAGTGCGAAAGGTCACTTGTACGAACGAACGAACTCATTCGGAAATATTCGAAAAAAGAGCAGACAGACCTCAACACCCCATCTGTCGCTTGCACCCCAAGAATAGAGACGAATGCCGCGGCGAACAAACTTTCGGGCATCCCTTGGGAGAGTTCGCCGGTTGTGATATCCGATGTCTGAAATTTAGAGGGAAGGATCCTTGCTCTGGGATGTGACACAGGTGACATTGTCATGACAGACTTGTATGTCATCTCGTCCGAGTCGCTGTTCGAGCAGGGCCCTGCGCAGAGTCGGAGTCGGAGACCCAGAACTGCAACCAGATCTCCAAATTAAACAAACAGTCACAAGCAGGGCTTGGCGAGGGACAGCGAAAAATGTCGATTTGCGAGCCCCATCAGTCTTGAGATGGATAATTCAGAACAAGAGTGGGGTGGCAGAAAGGAGAGGTCGCGTTGCAATGTCTTCTTGGGACTCGGAGTAAGTACAGCAGCAATAAGGCCCCATAGAAATTCCAAAGGAAAAATACTGCATCTGATGGGACGAATGCAACATAAGATATGATGGAGCTTGAAGATGGATAATTTGAACGACGAACCAAATACCCCCATCTTCATCTTCACCCTCTCGATTTCTTCCCACCAGCCTTCTTATTCTTATTCTTCCTCGCCGCCTTTCCACCCGCCCGTTCTGCCTTTTCCGTCCTCCGCGCGCGCTGCGTCGCCCGAGTCGCCCTCCGAGCCGCCTTGGTTTCATAGCGCACCGTGACCTTCTTCGCCGTTGACCCTTCATCGACCCTTCTCTTCCTTCCTTCCCATCGACCCTCACCACCTCTCGGCGGTGGCGGATCACCCGCACCGTGCTCCTCAGAAAGAGAAGACGACGAGGCGGGCGCGGGCGTGCCAGGCGGGTGCAGGCTCGGGTCAAAGTCCTCCACAACGGTGACGGTCGCGAGCCGTTCCTCGTCCGAGTACTCATACTCGCGCTCGTGCCTCTCCGCCTCGCGTTCTTCCGACGATAGACCCGCTCTAGAAATGCCCGTCCACTCCTCGTCTGATTCGATGATAGCTGTGAGGTTTCATGAGCAAGCTGCCCAAGAGGGGGAAATAAAATAAAATAAAATAAAAAAAGAAAGGGCGGAGAAAACTTGAAGGTACGGCGAGACGAAGAAAGCTGGGGAATCTAGACGCACGCTGTACGAAGCCACGGTACGCCTCTTCAACTTTTGCGGCGTTCTGGGCGGCTTGCTCTGCGAGCATACGCCGTTGCTGAATTTCGCATACGTGAGATGGGGACCGAAGAATCGCAGAGGGGGCGAGAATGAACGTACCTCCCGTCGCGCTTCCAGACGCTCTTCCTTCTCCCTTGCCTGAGCCTTTTTCTTGCTCTCCTCTTTTTTCGCCAACTTTCGCTTGTGAAAGCCCGTCAGAAATTCCCTGAACTCCAGTGGTTATGAATCCGGCTGGATCATGAAAATGGAGCTATATGCACACCTTCGTGCATCCTCGTCGAATACAACAGCGTTAACTTGGCCAAGTTTTTGCCGCTTCTTTGCTTTAATTACCTTGTGAGATTGTGTCAAGAGAGCAACATTTGAGGCCATTCCACGGCCCGATCAGCCGGACATCTGACGACCCAAACCAGGACTGCTCTACTCTCAGACACGCGAATGCATCCAACCAACATTGCTAATATTCACGACACTGCTAAGCTCAAACGATACAACAGCCAGACATAGCTACTATTAACATTCAGTTACCTCCACGAAGACGAAGGACTATAAATGGTGTTAAAAACGACATGTGTGATACAATAAGCACGCTTACCAAGGTGCAGAGTGCTCTCCTTCTGAATGTTATAGTCAGAAAGCGTACGACCATCTTCGAGCTGTTTGCCAGCGAAGATCAAGCGCTGCTGGTCAGGGGGGATGCCTTCCTTGTCCTGAATCTTTGCCTTCACATTGTCGATAGTGTCTGACGACTCTACCTCCAAGGTGATCGTCTTGCCGGTAAGGGTCTTGACGAAGATCTGCATGCCACCACGCAGACGGAGGACGAGGTGAAGAGTTGATTCTTTCTGGATGTTATAGTCCGAGAGCGTGCGACCGTCCTCAAGCTGCTTGCCGGCGAAGATCAGGCGCTGCTGATCCGGGGGAATACCCTCCTTGTCTTGAATCTTGGCCTTTACGTTATCAATCGTATCCGAAGACTCGACCTCGAGAGTAATCGTCTTCCCAGTGAGGGTCTTAACAAAGATCTGCATGCCTCCGCGAAGACGGAGAACAAGATGAAGGGTTGACTCCTTCTGAATGTTGTAGTCCGACAGAGTGCGTCCGTCTTCGAGTTGCTTGCCAGCAAAGATAAGGCGTTGCTGGTCCGGGGGGATGCCTTCCTTATCCTGGATCTTCGCCTTTACATTGTCGATCGTGTCTGAAGACTCGACCTCAAGAGTGATGGTCTTGCCCGTCAAGGTCTTGACAAAGATCTGCATACCGCCACGGAGACGAAGAACTACAAAAGGACAACGTGAGAAACACGCGTCTAACCATATCACCGACAACGCCACGTACCGAGATGAAGGGTGGACTCTTTCTGAATGTTATAATCAGAGAGCGTCCTACCGTCCTCGAGCTGCTTTCCAGCAAAAATGAGGCGCTGCTGATCCGGGGGAATTCCCTCCTTGTCCTGGATCTTCGACTTGACGTTATCGATGGTGTCGGATGACTCTACCTCGAGGGTGATGGTCTTTCCAGTGAGGGTCTTCACGAAGATCTGCATAGCTATGACACAAATCAGTCGGACACCCTAGGTCATAGAACGAAGGACCGGAGGACTTACTGAGGTGAGAGTTGAGCGATAGAGAAGGATGATGGTGGTGGTTGAAGAAAAGCCGGGAAGCGCTGCGGTTATGGCTTTATCATCTGATCAGCACGTGACTAAGCCTTTTGTCCGCAAACTACTTTCCATAATTGGGTCAATGACTCCACTCGTCCCCGTCTCCGAGTCGGCCGAGGCTCCGGACCGATTCGGGGTTCGGGCGTGTTCACAGTGAGAAGCTCATGGGACGTCTCGCGCAGCCCCATCGATGAAGTAGAATGACGGCTGTATCCACTGAGTTCTCGGAAGCCTATATCATTACGATCTCGATTTATAATGGGATATATGATATGAACCGGCACTGAAACTAAACTTCCCCGCCATACATCATCGAGATACAGTACTAGCAAGCGGCATCAGAATGTAGACAAAATGTCCGGGTTTTCGGATGGCATAGCTAGGGACGTAAGGAAAGTGGGTTGTGGTCGGCAGGCAACGTGATTTGTTTATCCTGACAGGTAGACGACGTACACCGTGAAGCTTGTTTCCAAGGGGAAAGAGCTGGGTGGGCGGTCGACCAAGCGCTCCTGTGTTCTGATGTGTTCTGATGGCGCAGTGCAGCGGGGACCGCCTTCGATGAATAGGAAAGACAGATTGTGCAATATCAGCGGATTGATACAGATTATACTTCACGAGACGCCGGTTAGAAAATGTCTCGATATGATATAGACGAGGAGACAAATGTAGCACGATTTATTAAAACGTGTGGGATATTGACTAGGACGAGCGAATACTAGGGGGTCGCAGGTTTTCTGGGACGCCATTGATGACAACCTTGTGACCTGCGCCAGCTGGCACGCAACCCTCGCCTAACGCAGCTTCTAATGCAATTTTGGTAGCAAAGCCGGAACAGTGCATCGGCAGAACATAGGTTGGCGCGGGGATGAGGGCTCGTGAAAGAAAATCGACCGTGGGCTTTATACGATCTGCTAGCTCGGGGCCGGCAAGATGCAGGCCACCTACAATCTGCATCCGACGGTTGATAGGCTCTAACATTCGAACCGAATGTTGTGACACAGGCGTACCATGTATATCGGCCTCGAGAACCTGTTAATCGCATCCTTGATGACGTTCACAATGCCGGCATGCGAGCAACTGGTTACAGGTATAAGTCCAGGCAGCCTCATACGGGGATTTGGATCACTTAACGCGCTGAATATCACGAGGCCCTTCCCGAGCACATCTACGGCAGCGTATCTCTCATCCATGATATCCTGGGCCGTTCGTGAACTGGCTGGTGGCTTTGACCACAGGGCCGAAACGCACCAACTCCTCAGACCAGCTGCCAGAAGTGGCGTCCTCGTTAGGCGTGAAGCGCACGCCGCCAATCAAGCCCGTCTCGAAAGGTGTCACGCGAGGGATCTCTCCACTCACCCAAACTGTCCCACCAGCAACGACGTGACCCTCCCAGTGTTTCTCTACGGTGCCTCCGTGAGCCTCAATCTCATCAAAGGTGGGGTCGCGGGGCAGCTGGCAGATAACTTTGCCTGACGGTGGAGGTGCGATGCCTCGGGCGGTGGGTCGATTGGGATGCACGTCAACTATGGTCCTCACCCCGAACTCCTTATTACGACGATCGAGAAAAGAGAGTAGGCCGCCGGTGTGGTCAGCATGCCAATGAGATATTACGACGCATTTGATTGGATCGATGGGCGTTCCAAGACCGGCAAGGTTGCGGGACAGCGACTTTGATTCAGGGCCAGTGTCGAAAAGGGTGAAGTGGGGAGACGAGTCGGCAGTCGCATTTGTTTCCTGCAATCATTACGTCAATTTCCGGGTGAAGAATTTAACCCCGATTTTCACAGCGTCGTATGCACGAGGGACGCACATACAATTAGAGCGGAGAAACCATGAGCGGCTATGGGAGAGATAGGACACGGGAGTCGTGTGAGCGACGGTATTTACCCAGGACGAAGGACCCCCGATGCGAACCACAACAGAAATCCCCAAGCGGTAGAATGGGAGCGCCAGTGAGCGGATCAAGGTCGGGCACCTTGCGAGTTAGATGGTGTCGCATCTCATGCGTGAAGCCCGCGGGTAATTTTGTCATCCTAAGTTAAGCGATGAGGTCGACGAGGCACGAAGCAACCAAGTTTGCTGACCATTCGATGGAATTGTCGACGAGGAAGGTTATTGACAGAGACTGGATGGGTTTGAGGGTAGCCGGAGGATGGAGTGTCATGAGTGCTGACGGGGAGTGGCGACGGGACTGGGGCCGCGGGATTCGAGTGTCTGTCCCGCTAACATGGGCGCCCTTGGACCTGTCTCAACTCGTAACTGCTATGGATCTCTCTAGTAACTTGGCTGAGTTGAACGGATGCTGGTCTCAGCAGAGATGCCGTCTCAGAACCAATGCCATCTTTAATTACCGGGCGAAATCTCGAGATTTCTAGCAGTGCACGTATCTCAGTGCACTCCCGCTGCCCCCTCTCGCCCCCTGGTTGACACGCCCATCATTTCCCCCGTCGCATCTCCCTCTATAAATTCGTCCTCGATGCCATCAACAACACCGCCTGGCTTCCTTCACTACACCATTGGCACTAATTCTACCCCTGCCAATACTCGGGACGGTCCTATCCCCGTCCACCCTTGGGGAGACCGTCTCCATCAACCCGCCGCTATATACGACACCACTTCCCGTCTTAATTCTCATGCCTCTTTTCGCCGTCAGGACTACGCATCATTCACAGACCACTCCTTCCTTCCGCCAACTCTCACTTTCTCTAGACCCGCCCAGCAGCCTATTCCATCCACGACACGATACCCATCTCCAATGAGTCGACACGCCCGGCCGTATCAAAACTACTCACAATGGCTATCTCCTAGCTCCCCTGTCGACCCCAGTGCCCCATCCTTCGCCTCACAGGTTGGGCATAAAGTGTGGATACTGGAGTGCAAACATTGCCGAACATTTTTGACGAATCGTGGAATGAAGGTGCGCGTTGACTGCTACTTTGTTCAATCTCATGTCATTCCGAGCCGCGTCTCCCCAGGCTGTTTTGCTACTTCGTCCACACGTCCCACTGTACTCCACAGACGCACTTCCTGTCAACTGTTCGGCCCTCTCATCACGGCCGCCATCCACACGTTCTTCCCGCCAAGAGCCAAACGAGCCGCAACCTCGTACCTGTGAATGTCTGACCCAGACGCTCTACTGTCACGGTTGTGGGACTAGCATCGGTTACATGATCGTCGTTCCGGTATGGTTCCAAATTTGTATGCCCTCAATCTGTATCTTTACGGAATGTCTAGTGCGCACGATGCACAAACTCAAGCTCGGCTATGGATCGTGTGACTAACGGACACCGCTTCGTATTCCACTCGTCCGAGCTCATCGCGTCTGAGAGACACTATATGTCGGGTGAGCGTGGGATTCTGCCCGTCTACACTGAGCCACCGCCGTCATCATCTCCGCTCCCTGCTTTGTCACCGCAATCTTTCCTTCCTCCTTCGCTGAATTCTGCCGACACACGGTCATCTTCGACAACTTCTTCCGCAATAACCTTGTCATATAGCACGATGCCGCCACTCGCGACAGAGTCGCCGTGCCCAGCGCCTTCGACCTTCATTGCAGATCTCCAAAAGCCAAGCCCACAGCCGCTGCGCGCGGGGGATGTCCTCTACTGGCATCATTTCGCACAGAGTGGTGAGATTCCTGCGGCTACAGATGATCCCCGCGCGCGAGGGGTCATGCAGACCCTGCATGATCGGTGACTTTGCCAAGTGAGCTTTTGAGCAAGCCTCAGCGTCCGCGGTTGGCGCATCACGAAGAGGCTCGAGAACGGTGCACTGATGAAATCAACGAATCTATTACGTACCGAAATCATGGATAGCCACACTTTTTACGCTCTCGGGCTTGGTGGACGATTTTCGTTTTTGACACACATCACTTTCTTTTGTTGTTATAGTTTTGTCCTCATGTTGTCGTCGTTTTGGGTTCTGTGTAATTACATTTCAGAAAGCAAGGAGAACATAGTTATATGTGCAGGAGGGGGCGCAGGTACAGCGCCAGAAATGCGCACAGCCACGCTCACGGCAGAACTGCGCTCCAAATCGCAGGAGCTGTGCATTTGGCGCTCACATCACAGCACTGTATTTTACTCCAAGACATGGTTCTTTGCTTTCATTCCAACGCTCTCAACCCTCGCAAGTGACGATGATTGACAAATCCGTGCCCTTCAACGACTCGCCACCACCGCCGTACCAACACACCGTCGGAAGCTCCGCCGCCGCCAACGCCAAGGTTAACCCCGAACCGACCTCAACTTCTCGATCATCCTCTCAGACGACCCTTTCGAAACGCCACCCGAAAACGCGCACAAAGGCTACGACCTCTTCACGGTGGTTCCCGACGTCCATCTTCGGCCTGTCCAAAACCGCGAAGCAGGTCCGCACTGCGACGCAAGGCTTCATCCGGGACCTCCTCTCGCAGGCGCGGCCCAACGAGCACGAATGGCACTCGGTGCTCGGGAACTGCGCCGAGACGTGCAGCAGGCAGGGCCTCAGCTTCTCCTCGATCCTGCAGGAGCCCTTCGTGGAGGGCCACCTGCCCATCTACTGGGCGATTCTCAAGCGGCCACCACAGCCCGTCAAGGCGGACCACGCCACGCCGGCCGGCGATCCGGACGCGCTCGTGCTCGCGATCCTGGACTCCTCCCTCCCGCTCAGCCCCCAGAGCGTCGCAGATGCTCGCCTCGCGTGCATGACCGTGTCCGATAATGCGCTCTTCGTCCGCCTCGGCCAGCGCTATGAGGCCTTTTTGCCGCGCTCAGGGACCGACAGGGTGCTCCTGGGCGGCGCAGACACCGTCGACATCGTCTCGGTTGAGGAGACGCGCGGCAACGGCGATGGAGGCGCTGCCGCGGCGGCGTTCACCGTTCGCTTCTCCATCACGCAGTTCCAGCTCCGCATGCGCGTGTCCAAGCTGGCCAGGATCGAGTTCATCGCGCGTGGTAAGTTATATATACATTTTATATACATTCGGATTGTGGCAAAAAAGCGAATGTGCTAATTTTGTTCTCCCTCTCTTCAGGGAGACTGTGGTACCTCGCATTTTCTGTCGGGGGTGTCCCCACCGGACCGCACCTACAGGGTCGTACGGGCGACTGGCTCGTCTCGCTCG
Source organism: Russula dissimulans (assembly GCA_022376545.1). NCBI lineage: Eukaryota > Fungi > Basidiomycota > Agaricomycetes > Russulales > Russulaceae > Russula > Russula dissimulans. The sequence goes on from WTXJ01000145.1 coordinate 15,960, forward strand.
GTCTCGGCGAGTGTAGTGCACCCGCGTGGGTCGACGCTCGCCTCTCTATCGTCGATGGGTCGTCCCCACCTGAGCCGCAGGATTCTTCGTCGGTAGCCTATCGGATGGCGCGTCGCAGCCTTCCCATTGCGCCAAAGCACCCCAACTCTGGCAAACACCGCCCGCCGGCGTCGCTTCCAATCAAGACAGGCAGCTACCAGATCGCTCCTGGCGGACCTATTCGAGAAATAGTTGTATCGCTTGATAAGGTTTTATTCGGAACGGCCCTCCAGAACGAGTGAGTCCTCCCGCTTCCCTCTCTTAGCATCTTTCTAGGTGTTCACACACGGGTGTCATAGTGCTTCGTCCTATGTTGATAATCAAGGATCATTGAATGGTGAGCTCGTGGTCAAGTTGCAGAAGACACAGGAGTTGGACACAAATTGTGTCATTTGTTAGGCGTGGCGTATAAGTATCTCTTTGGGTCACATTTGTGTGCTGTTGCAATTTGCAGTAACCGTTCCATAAGTCAAATTTTCACGGACTCAAGGACAGCAGTTGTAGTCATAAGATATTTTTGTAGATCCTTCCTTTTCTTTTCTTTTCTCAGTGATTGGTGTCTTTGGGGTAGGTTCGGATGCGTGTATATGTAGACTTATTGATATGCACTGTTATTATTCAAGACTGCGGGGATCAGTACTCGATCAGTTTCTGATCATGGAATGGAATTCAATTCTGTCATCTGGGTTGCGAATGCGAGCGATCCTTTGCAGAGCTCGCCCATCAACTGAACCACAGACGCCCGCTCTCAATCACCATTGGACCACCACTCGACACAACGTTCAAGCCGGCTGGGGAGCTGTTGTATAAGTCCATTCCCATTCCCTGCTCCTGCGAACCTTGGCCGGCAAAGGCGTGGACAGTGGGTGGTTACGCAACCTCCGCTGTGCCCTCTAGAATTTTGTCTCCATCCTGGTTGACAGTGACAGTGACAGTGACGATAAAATTGCCATCACGCATGACGGTGTGCTCGATTCTGACCGTGAGTTCATTTCCAGGAAGGACCGGTCCAACGAAATTGACATCGTGTAGACACCGATAACCGACTTGCAGAAACGTGACTCACTTCAACACAGGATTTGGAATGCCCATAGCCATAGCAGTCTCCACGCACCGTCTAGTGGCAGTGCTAGAGAACATGCTACGAGTTATCGTGGCCAGCAGTGATGCATAGTCGGAAAAGTAAAGGGAAGTGTTTGTTGATATTCGGCGGCGCTTGACGCAGCAACAGCATGGGGCTGCGGTGGGGCGAGGGCACGAGCTGTGGGGTAGCCTCCCCCGACGATCCCTTGCGCGCGGGGGACGGCTGGCTCCCGGCGCCGACCCATTCGAACGACGGATCCTCCGCTTTGATTTGGGTGGGCGATGCGGCGCGTCCGAGTGCCCAGAGCTGCAGGTGCATGAACGAGCCCTTGGCGTGTACGGCGTCCGTGACCTGTCGGAAGTTTGCGCGTGCTCTGATGAGTTGACACGCGTGCAAGTGAGGGATACACGAAAAAAAAGAAAACGAGCCTTTTTCCAAGCGGCAATTTGCTCATCAGACCAGATCCCGGGAGCGTGGAAGGTGTAGCCCGAAGCTTTGTGCGCGATGAGAGTCGCCTCGCTAATGATAAACATTCCAGGTACGCTCGCACGCGCCCCATAGTGCTGGACGGCAAGGTCGGTATGCGTATGCCTGTTGTTCCCCCGGTTGCGGGTAAGGGGTGCCATGACCACCCGGTGCTGGAGGGGAAGCTTGTTAAACTGGATGGGTTGGAAAAGTTTGGAGCCGCTCATTGTCAGTGTAAGCTGTGAGTGTTGTTGGGTGATGATTGGGCATGTTACGGTCCCCTCTTATAGCAAGATTCCTGGAGAAGTTTCGGGTTCTCGGATTAGAGAGCAAGATGTCGTTGTGATGTAACAGCAGATAACTTAGCTCCATATGCGAACGCTGGAATCTCTGTCTGTACCTGGATGTAGTAGCAGTTAGACTAGATGGCCTTAAGAGATGGATCAAAACTTACCAAGGTCAATAACATTGCCTTCGAAGGTGTCCCAGTCGATCCTGGTGCGGTCGAGCTCGATGAGTGCCCAATCCTCGGTGTATCTTTTGGTGCCAGTGCCAAAGGTGATGGGAGGGGAATTGATGGGAGGGGAATAGGCGACGTGACCAAGGACGCGCTGGCCCTCTTCACTCCAATGCCTTGTGGTCTCGTTGTGTAGCTGGTTGACGGCATATGCACTGCCTCCTCCGTCAGCAGTTTCTCGTTCTTTTTCCGCTCCTCCATGTCGTTGTTCTCTGCGTCATCATCCTGCCAATAAACGTTAAACGAGCAAGAGGATGATGCCAGCAAATACCGACACACCTTGAAGAATATGGACCGAGATCCGTAAAGGTGCAGTCCGGCAAAGACTTCCACTGTCGGACGGAGCGTACTGTGGAACGAACTTTTAATTTCAAACGACGAGTAGCAGCGGGCCACTTTTTCAACTGCAAGCCTATTGTGCCCATGCATAAAGGCACGGAAGCGCTCCTGTTACCTTTTGAAGTCGGCGTGTAAGGCGGCCACTTGGCGGATGAGCTGGCGGCTACGTTCCGGAGGTTCGGTGGTCGCAAGCACGGGCGGGCAGCCGGCTGATGAGAGTGTCCAGCCTAACCGTGTTTCTACATCGACATAGTCGGGAATTTTTTATTCTTTGGATCTGATGGGGCCAGAGGTGCGACGGTGGCCAGTTGCCGCCAGTACAAGCAGGCGGATAAATAGAGTATAAGAATACGTTTATGGTAACAATCCCTTGCTATATGTGCTCCACAGCCCCGTGAAGACGAAAACCAAGAGAACCAAGGGGATTGCAACGGTGGACTGTCCGGACATGCTGGGATGGAAAGTATCCGGCCAATGGGACCATAGGATGACGAATTGCGTATGAAGAGGAGTGAGCCTCAACTCTGTCACGGCACTATTCAACTCCCAACAAGATCCCACGCCCGAACATTCGTGATCGATAATCGCAGCCGAGAAGTCTATCAACCGAATCATTCGCGACTTTGTCGATAAAATATTCATGGGGGAAAGGTCGTTATGCATAACGCCTTGCCGATGAATCATCAACAAGATTCGGAAGATCTCAAGTCTGATGGAAATATAAGTATGTTAGGCTCGCTGTCGAGAAGGCATAACGAACCTTCGAAAGAGTAGCAGGCTTGGGATTGTTTTTACAGGATCGCCACAAACATCAACCAAGATGCAACTGTATTGAACGCCAGCATGTTCGCCGGTGAAATGGCCGTAACATCCGGGTACGCCAACACCACGCAGGCTACGGAGCTTGGCATATGCCCTGGCTTCGATATCGAGATACGCTTCCACACCAGCATTAGCAAGCTTCACGACAACCTGGCCGTAGCACAGATCGTGAATGAACAGCTCGGCCAGAAAGACGCGTCCAAAGCTGCCAGCACCGAGGAAGTCTTTCACGTACACATCGGCACTCCGGACATGGGTAACAAGGGTCTGCATCTTGTCAACCCGCATCATTGGGATATCAACACGTAATCTGCCCGCAGCAGCAGTGGTGTGCAATATCATCTATAAGTTGTTTCAGCCGATGCGTAGACACGTACGGTAATGAACTTGTGCTTACGGTCGTCAAGTCCTCTGGTGTTGGAGCAACGAGTTGAGCCTTGTGGCTCCGAGTTTGGATACCAGCGTCTCTGGAACCCACGATCTCTGGAGGTGCTGGGACGGTGTCTCGCATCCCATCAAAAAGGGGTACGTCGTCCTTGCCAGTCAACAACATGTAACAGACAAGTGAGTAGAGTGAATGCGGGGGCGGATGTGTTGTTGATATCTCCTCCGAGACGATCGCATACGGGCGCTCGTCCTTATACTCTATCCGTACGATCCGCAGAAACGTCCCGCAATGTAGTACACCCCAACGGAGGCGCGCATTGATCATGTACACCGTCAACTGCAATAAACGTTAAACGAGCAAGAGGATGATGACAGCAAATACCGACACACCTTAAAGAATATGGACCGAAATCCCTCTTCTATTTCGTACATATGTAAAGGAGTCCCGCAAAGTCCTTCAACTTCCTGTTGGGTGCAGTGCCTCCCGAAGACCATCGGACTCTTGTCTTCGACCGCGAGTACCATGCCTCGTTGTGTATCCTGGACGACCGAATCGATTCGGACGTTCACGAATTTGTTCAGGACCTCGGTTTCGAGCCGAAAACCCTGCCCTACCGCACCCAAACAGGTGATACAGGTGTCTAAGACACGATGCGTCACCCGCCAGACACTCGGTTTGGGACCAATCTCCATAGACCCTCCAGCGACGTCTTGGGTATAGTAAGCGGCCATGTTTTTCGCCTTATCAAGAGACGCCAGGTCCACAGCGTGATGTTTTGGCAGGACTCGGCCAAACAAGTCGTCAACCATGGACGACGCCATGTCCTGAGAGTTGATAGCGATGAATGGGAAGCCACTCTCGGAGATTGAAGCCGATAGGGTGTTGTACGGATGTGTTTGGGTGGAAGCCGTCAAAGCGATGGTATGCGACGGCAACGTAGCCAATTGGAGCAAGCTTGCAAGACCTCCAGGTTGTTCAACCTTTTTGGGCCTTATCGTTCGCTCTGATGAGTCCAGAGGTGCGACGGTGGTTAGAATAAGCATGCGGATAAATAGAGGATGAGAACGTGTTTATGGGGCGGCAGGTAGCGGGTTCGTCAGACATCCTGAGCCAGCGCAAAGAGACGTAACTCACCCCGAACAAGGGTCGGGCTGCCTCTTCCAGCAGGTAGCTCTACGAGAATGTGTAGATGATTGCCGGGGGGTTGCACAGGCCATAGATCGGAAAGTGTGTCCATGGCGTCGAACGGTTGATCAGAAAGGGGCGGATACTGGCCAGCCGTAATGAAGCCCTTTGTTTCTTAATCCCGAGAATCCACATCGATCTGCAGATGTAACGAAGCCACTCATTACATCAATGTTCACATAGAGATCATGACAACGCACCTTCATGAGAATGAGATCACTAGCATCCATCCCATTGAACGAGTTCCTCCGCTCCTCGAATATTCGCTTCTTCAGGTCATAAACCATTGTGAAGGGGAGACAGAGACGTAAAAATAGTTGGGATCGCCTTCAAGACAGCACCAGAATTTGATTTCATCCATGTCGTTGAAAGTTGACGCTGACGCAGTTGCGGTGTGGCAATTTGATTAACAGCACTCAACAATATCAACAAGCATCAGCAAATAGATAACAACTCACGTGACTCCTACACTGGACTGGGGGATGGGGCAGGGGCAACTTAGGTTTGGAGGAGAAGGACTCGATTAATTTTTCGTAGCGTAGCTGCGTGGCTATTTATACAGTGCATATGTACGAATACCAGAGAAGAATCAGAGGGAACAGTGAGAATCACAAGGGAATTGGCTTGGTGAAAGGGAACAAACTATGATAGAAGTGTCTGTATGTGTATGGCGATCGGTCATAGCGGCAATTGTTGCCGAAGGGGGCAATCACTGCGGAAACGAGATTTTATTCCGTAGTAGAGACGAATGTAAAATGTAAACTAACTAGCATTTTACATTCGACGAATCGACGATGGCCGTGTGAAGAAGCACGGCCCTCATCTAGTTCTGGATATTATATTTCAATAAATACTAGAGGACGGCCATTCCCTGCTCCGAATCCGTCGTGTGTCGTCCTCCCTTTATCAGCTTCTCTGGCTCCGCTTTTAATAGAACGAATGACGTTCAGAACATTTCCTTTCACGGAAAATCTTCTTTCCCTGCGCCCACAGTCACTGATCGTACCGTTCTGTCTTCTCATCCTAAATTGCTCACGAACGCTCACCATTTCTCACCGTCCTCCCAGCCGTCGTCTTCGCAATCGTCTCGCATCCGATACACCTTCCCTTCCGTATCAGATCCGTCCCCCTCCCTAACTCTCTCGGACGCAACTGCTCCTACTTCCAACTCTGACACAACCAGGCGCCAATCAAAACGTGCTCGAGGAGCTTGAGTTTTTAGCTTATTTTACTTTTGTATTTTTCCTCTCATCGTCAATATACGTTCGTCGGTCCGCCCCGCGTCGCCCCATACATGCTCCTATCAAACCGTGCTCGACAACCTACGACTCATTATTCGAACCTATAGTGCCCGAGTGTTCATGTTTCGATTCATAAAAATTGCGCGTGTGCCGTTGCACAGGCCACGCTTTAGATCAAGGTTTCTTGCATTGAAAGATCGTAAAACTTTGACAGGAAGGGCAAGTCCATGATCGTCGACGCCCGATTCGAAAGTCTGACAGTCTGCGCTTACAGCGGTTCAAGTCGTGTACAGATTCATCAAGTGGTGCAAGAATGACACAGTTCTGGAAGTAGTCGGCGGAGGGCATGGGGTGACAAAGCGGCGAATGATCTTCTGATCGAGAAAGGATTTCGTTGGGAAGGGGGATAGTATGACTCATTCGGTGAGGAAGAAGGAGAATCGAGGAGAGAGCGACCGTTGGCGATGTCGAGTAGCCATCGAGCAAAGCGATCGCGGTCTAAGTCAGCATCAATTCGCATGTTGGTCGTGAGGTGTAGAACGGTTACGAACTGCCAAAGGTACGACTGGCGAATGGACGGGAGGACGTCACATTGGCTATCTGAAAACGCGGGCAAGAAACGTGCGGACGAACACGGGCGGAGCGCACGAACAGGAGCCAACCGCACCTCCGGTCGTCGACTGCCGGCGACCATTACGGAAAATCCGAACGCCTATCGATTTCACACTGCATATCAAAATCGATAACGGAACGCACGAACAGGGGTGCAAATGCCGGACACCGTTTGGGAAACTCGGAATGCTCGATTTAAAAATCAAAAAATCAAAATCGGTAATATCGTCCAATCTTAATGTACCTCCACGCAAATTATATAGTAGTAGAAGATAGTAACTTCATTCAATCAACGCTGCCCTCTCGCTCTCGCCCGACTCTCTCACAGTATCCCTCGTGCACCTGCCGAAGTAGGACGAGAAGGTCCGTTGGTCCCAATCTCCCCTCAAGCGATTTCGGCGCGCGATCTCGAGACGCAGCCACAACGGAAGGGTTCTCGTACCTCCTGCCTTGTGAACCATATGCGACCACAAGGGAAAGCGTCTCGTTGCACTCTCGATACCAATCCTCTGTAACCCCCAGTGCGTCGAGGACGTGTGTCTGTGAACCGAACATCAGTCACCACGCACACCACAGTCGACACAGTCCGACATTTCTTTGTCGTCGCATGAGGAGCTTACAATTTCCACTTTCTTATAATTAAGATGATTTGGCAGTCGCGAACCGACCCAGTAGTCCAGCTGCTCTTGCGCGAACCAGTATATCCTAAGCAACGCCACATTGCTCAGAGACCCCACCCGCGCATGCTCTCGAGAAAATTCCTTCCAGTCCCGGTTGTCCTCCATAAACATTTCCCGGAGAAACGAAACGACTTTGTCGTGCATGCGGTCGGAGCCCTCCATGGGCGGGGCGGGTGATAGAAGCTTCGCACTCTGCCTGCGCACGGAACCTCGGCGCTGTTCCTCGGCGGTTACCCCGCTCGACAGGTGCGAGCGAGTGGACGACGAGGGCAGGTCCGTTTCATACCCAGAATGATGCAAGCGAGGCCCTGAAGCGACTTGATCCCTTCGTTGAGTTCTGTGACCGCGACGGGCCATAGGAGGCGAATCAGACATATATCCACTATCAAAGGGAGAGATAACGTCGGCCCGTCTGGACTTCCACGGGCGGGTGTAGTGCTCATGTGGACCGGGCATAGTCCGTATTGGGGCCGATGCGTCGATGGTGCTTGTGATGTTGCAACTCTCCGGAGAGTCAAATGGGGGCTGGTATATATGACTGGGACTTGTCTCTCGCCTGCGCTTCCTTGTGCCACCAGGCCATTGGCCCACCTCCTTATAATCAGGTCGGTTTGTGCGGACGCCATCCAGATCAAGGGCAATTGATAAAGGCGTCATTGGACGCGCAGTATTCAACACTGGAGTAGTGACAAGCATATTTGGATTCGAGTTAAGAAATGTTGCGGGTATAGGTATACGAGGGTCCGAGATCTATTAGAGCAGTGCGTAAGTGTTGCATGTCTATAAGATGGAGTACAAAACGGTACGAACGCCCTCTACGACTATCGATAATGTCTTATTTGTCTCGACCTTCAAATTTGCCGACTGTGTCGTCTCTTCACCATCTGCAGATACACGTAAAAATATCTGCCGATATTTACCACGCATTGTGAGCACCTTGGCAGGACCTAGTAGCAAAGATCAGCAACTCGAACGACCTCATCGGGTCACGGAAAAGCCCCTACCATCGATACGAGACGGCCCACTTTGCAAAGCCGCGCATACATCCTTGGCGTCTGCCCAAAAGTAGCCCTCGCCGGCTGTCTTGAGAGGGACGTGAACCTCCGCCAGCTCATCGGTCCCATGGCGTCGGTCCTCGATAAACAATGTTATCATGCGCGGCTTTACACCTGGCGACACTGAGCGCGAGTCTGCCATGAGAGCAGGAGAGGACGCATTGCTGGTGGTATGCGTGGATTCGGCGTACTGATTCACGACAGAAGGCGACGGTCTTGGTGACTGCCAATTCTTCGGCGGCGGCGGATCATTGGGTGTGTGCGTTACAGTATTGCTCCCGTCCGAAGGCTCACCCTCGTAGTACGAAGGGTAGCAATCCCCCGCGTGATCGTAGCTGCCGCCATGAGTGGGTGCAGGCGGTGGTGGAATTCCAAAACCCTCATCTTTCAGACCTGCCCTGGTCGTTTGCGTGTCTCGGTGACGAGCGTGCGCCACAGGTTCCGTGTCGCTGTGCCACGTAGCTGTAAACGCAGGTCCAGCCTGCTGATGCTGTGACAAGGAACGCCGTCGCTCGTACCACAACTCGTCGATCGCATTCCCATTGGGCTGCGCGTTCGAAGGAAGGGGCTGCGCCGCCACCCGAGGAACCGCCTGAGCTGTCTCCTTGTGATTGTAATTGGCCTTATGAGTAGCAGCACTGCCTCCACGTGGTTTCTCTTGAGCAGGCGGCGGCGGCAGACTGGATTCGACGACGTGCGACGAACTCGCATTGGTAGACGCAGCTGACGATGGCTGTGCCGCAGACAACACGGGAGACGAGGTGGCCAGTGGCGAGGGTTTCCTACGTTTCCTCGACGTGTGAGACGGAGGAGGGGCCGGGACCGAGGTTTGGGCCTGTGCTTGGGCTTGGGCTCTGGCCTGTGCGTGGGCCGGGGCCAGGGCAGGTGAAGCTCTGGAGACGGGCGAGAGGGCCTCAGGTGACTGAGCGGCGTCTGCAAGGACATGTAAAGCCGCGTCTGCCGCAACCGCAGCAGCCGCAGTCGCAGCAGAAGGTTTGTTGCTCCCACGCGACTCTGATCGCGCCCTGAACAGTGACTTGTACGGCCCGTTCGCGAGCAAGCCCTGACTGAGTCCGCCGCGGTGCCCGGCGCTGAGCTCGGGCGTGTTCACGTAACCCTCGATGCTGAACACGGACGTCCCGTCCGCGGACACGGTCGCGTGGATCGGCGTCTTGTTGTTGGTGTTGTAGAAGCTGGGCCCGGACGATGAGGTGCTGGCTGGATCCGGAGCTGCGAAGGCGGTGGGCTGGCGGATGAGATTCACGGCCACTGGGGCCGAGCCCGAGCCTGAGGTCGAGGCTGGGCGTTCGCTCTCATTGACTTGCATTGCCATTGGCAGATCGTCGTCCTCATCCCCGTCATCGTTGAACGGAGGACGACGCTATATCGACAGTGTCGTTAACATACCGGAGACGCGGAGGCTTTCATGTAAAACGAGGGAGAACTAACCCTTGGGCCGGAGGACGGAGGTTCAACGTCACTGGATGTGGATAGAAGGAGGTATTGAACGGTGAAAACAAACGGTACCACTTACGAGTCGTCCGTGTCCAAGTGCTGCTTTGGCCGTCCAGCCTCAGGTCTGGTATCATAGTCACTCTCGTAGTCTTCCTCAGACGGCATCTGTTGGATCAGGGAGAGGGAATTGTGGGCTGTGAGAAAGTAGGAACATGATGCTATTTGAAGTGTGAGACGGTCTTGTGCTTGTGAAAGCGGATTTGCCAATAAAGGCGAACAAAGGAGTTCACACAAAATCAAAACATAACATGGTCGTTCCGCGTTCAGTAGAGTTCTACAACAACAGCAATAATAACAGTCTCCCCCAGACGTGCAACCTATAAATACCCTTCAAGCGCTTCCACTAGACGCCACATAAATGCGCTCCGCATTGCCACCAAAGACAGCATCCACGCTGTCCTGGTCAACACCGAGCTCTGCGAATGCCTCCCGCGCAATCTCGTACCAATTGCCCGCATTCGAGGATGCACGGGAGGCCGGAGACGGCGCCGAGCCAAAAAGGATCCGTTCAAATCCGAACGCTTCAACAGCGGGACCCACTGAGGAACGAGACAAACAGCACAGCCAGACATCAACAGATGACAAAGAGACAAGCCACCATCATATCAACTTACGGTACATTTTTATCCTGCGTTTCCATTCCCTGTGTTCCTTTGATGCGGTGGCGAACTCCTCGCCGTGAAGTGGCGTGGGTGGCGTGGGCGCGTCCCACGTCGGAGGGACGTAAGAGAGGTAGACTCGCGGGAAGAGGGAGAGGGTGGCGACACGGGATTGATATGATCGGTAAGTCGGATGACTGAGCAGTTTCACGATAGGGAGCTCGAGATCGTGAGGCGGTGGGAGAATATTAGCTGTGATAGACTGAGGTCAGAGCTGAATGAAGAGAGGATGCCACAGAACTGACAGAGTACGATGAGACCTGAGGTGACTCCTTCGGCTGTGGCCTTGGTCAAGAGGTCTTCCAGTTCCTCCCAGCTTGCATCTCCGGTCCCTTGCACATCAATCTCGACAGTATGACCAGCACTCAATGCCGCTCTGAGAGCAGCGACTGCCGCATCGGACGTGCCTTGGAACGACGCCGTGAACGTGACGGGATACTTGGTTGAGGGGATCGAGGGGATCGTCCCGCTCTCCAGGCTAAACGGAATCGAGACGGCCAGCACCGTGACGGCGGCCTGAGACGATTGGGACTCGAGCCTAAGCCGTTGTTGATTAATACTGCATTTGGTCAAGGGAAGAATGGCAACAGCGGACGAACCCCTCTAGCTCATCCTCGCTTGTTTTAACGACGACGGCGCTCACGCGACTTGCAAGCAAACTGCTGGTCTGCTCCTTCCATTCAAGGATCGAGCCTCGGACACTGGCATCGACCACGCGATCCGGATGGACAGTACTTGGACTTTGAGGAAGAGGGAAGCTGTCAGACATGCCGGTGTTGGGCGGACTAAAGGCCGACAGGGGCAAGGTGGGGAGAGATTTGGGGCCCTTTCTACGTGCGCCGACACCGGGCGACATGGGTGGATTGGGGAGGGTGGTCATCGTAGTTGCAGTACTGAGTTAATCACTCATCGCTCAAGGCTCTCATATAGAATCCCTGATGCTCTCACTTTCCCACGACTTATCCGACGGCCGCGATCGCGTTCCTCAGGGCGTTGTCCCCATCATCAGTGCATCAAACCGACACCGCATCCGATCTGATGTTGACGAGTCCCTGATAATATCAATATCCTGAACTTCTACTTGATATATATATCGTCCTAAATGTCCAATCATCCATATTCGAATGCCCGGGTTTTGCTCGCTGCCCTCGTCATTATTGCAACTCGTCGTGGAAAGCTTCTGGTGTCATTCGCCGCGTCAACCAAGTAGGACGAGGCTTTGGCGAATGTGAGCGAATCGACTCGTCAGCACCAACAGACTCAACCCACGTCCGCGTGCGTTCCAAGCTCTGCAATGATGTAAACATCACTTGTCAGTTGTTTCACCAGTGGATGCGCGCACCTCGCTTCTGCCCTTGCTGTCCCTCAGCAAAGATCTATCCGGGATCACCGGCAGGTCGCCACCAAAGCGTCTCAACGTCGATGGCGACTCCTTCCAGCGATTGTAATGCTGGCCCCCGTTCACCCGGACTTCTTTCATCCCCATCTCCCGACCTTCCTCAAACCCAGCTCTCCGTCCTTCGTAAAACCCCTCCTCCCGGCCTTCATCCCATCCTTCGTTCCGGCCCTCCTCCCATCCCTCTTCCCTCCCATCATCATACCGCCGGATCAGCGCCAGCCTGAGTCCCTCCTGCCTCCCCTCATCGTGAGCCTGATAGTCTCTCAACGCCGACTGCCAGCTGCGCGCCAAGTCGCGCGCCTTAGCCGCCGCGTTGTCCGCCTCCTCCTTCTGCCTCGTCAACCTCTGCATCTCGTTCGTCATGCGGCGCAGCTCCCGCTCCACCGTCTCGAGCTGCATCTGCGCGCGCTTCGTCTCCTCCTGCGCCCGCGCCGCCTCCAGCTCGCAGCGATGCAAACCCTGCTCCGCCGCCGCCGCACGCCCGCCCACCTCGCGTGCCCGCGCCTCGGCCAGCGTCGCCCGGCTCTCCGCCGCGTCCGCACGTCGCGTCTCCGTCTCGAGCCGCTCCCGCGTGATCTGCACCAGCGCCTTGAGGTTCGACGAGTTGCGCTCCTCCTCCGCGAGCATCAACGTCAGCATCGAGTCCGCGCCGGACGGGCGCCGTTCCCGCGTCCGGTCCCGTCGCGCGCTGTGGTCCCGCTCGCGCGATTTTGACTTGGACCCGTGCGGTTTTGTCCCCGAGGGGCTGCGTGGGCGGCCGGGGCGCGAGCGCGGTGATGAGCCTGGCTGGGGCTGGCTTTCGGCAGGTAGCGGTGGGAGAGGGGGCTCGAGAAGGGTAGACGAGGAAGGAGCAGGTGAGGGGAGGCCGGGGTCCAAACCGCGCAGTCCCGATAGGAAGGACATCGTGCTGTTTCTGCCAGTAAACGATGGCAGAAAGGGGTCAGATATCAGCCTCGCGGGGCTCAGGACCATCTCGACACGGCGTTACTCACTCTTCGTCTGAAGTGCTGTCTACTATCACAATGTGGTGAAGAGGGGCTTCTATAGGTGCGACCGGACTCATGGTGCGCAGTAAGGGGTTGAGGAGGGGTGAAAGAAAACAGTCCGACGTGGCGCTGATCGGTTTATGAGTTATTAATACGAAAAGTATCGCCTCCCGGCAGCCTTGACGCTGTGTCGATCTCAGAGACCCAGAAAGCTCCGTTCCGCCTGGTGCTGCCGAGCGCCAGCCCACTCCAGCTGCAGGTTACCCTTTCCAACGTGTATCACGCATGTTGTACCTTATTATGTACTCGTGGCGGTGATGCGATTACTGGGGGGTTCGTGTTGTAAACTAACGGACGCCGAGTTTGGGCAGCACCAAGGGGTGATCGACTTTTACAATCATCCATTACACGCCAACAACGTCATTTGCGTCAACCTGGCCGCTTTGCGCCAGCTACACATGTTAAGATTCCTGGGTGAGTTTCGCACGCGCAGGATACTCGCTCCACAAAGAAGCGGCACCGCAACGATCTGTGGCCCAGGGCATCTCAGTCGTCTCCCATCACATTGATTTCGGTGCGGGGATATGCAGGGAAGCATCATCATCATCATCACAGAACCAGGGGGATCGCCTTCTTCCATGTGGCGAAAACTTCCAGGCCTGAAGCACCACCACCCCGGAAAGATTTCGACCTCGAACTTGATGACCACGATCACCTCGCGAACTCAAAGAACGATGAGAGAAAGGAAAGCCACGTCCACGTAGAATCAGGGTGGATAATTGACCGTCTGCGGCACACACGCGCGCTAAATTACGTAACTCGATGGGATCACTCGTCCTCTTCAACATCACCGAATTCGAACATCCCGTACCGGTCGCGCTTCGCCCCAGCGACGGCTTCTTGGAGCTTCTTCTGCACCTGCGGGTATGACGCGAAGTACTTGCACCCTTTGCGGTCGAAGGACGCGAGGCCCTCCCGTACAAGGTCCGTGTTGATCGACGCCAGAGGATCGTCGGCTGTCACGGGGTCCGCGGGGTCGATAAGGCGGAGGTGTAGAGTCGAGCCTTCCTTGTGGTCGACATTAGCAACGAGCTTACGTCCATCACACAACTGACGGAAGCGATTGATCGCGTCTTGGCGATACTCGCTATCTTCGCCGACGAGTTTTACGAAGCTGCACGTCCATTGTCTTAAGTGTTGACTAGGTTCAGATAATGTGAACACTTTGCGCACCTAAGACGCGCGTCATGTGCTTGACCTGGCAGCGTGCGGAATCTCGCATCCAGAGGGCGGATGTCCGAAAAACCAATCGTATCTTGGTTGCCGTAGTCAATAAAGGTGACCTCCGCTTCCCGCTTGACGGGAGATGCACGACGGATCTTGGCGCGGTACCAAGCACCATCTGAAAATTTGGCGGAGACGAGCTCGCCAGCTTTGGGTACAAAACCTGCCGGCGGTGCGGAGCCTTTGTAGTGAACAGAAAAGTCACGCATGAGTTGTGCTAGTGATGCGATCCCTATCACCCCCAGGTCAATAGTCAATCACAAAAAGAGGAAGCCACTGATAAATTACCTTCTGTATTGAGGATCTGTACAGAGAAACTGAACCCATTCTTTGTCCGGACATCACTGACGATGACATCGATGTATTCTGGCTTTCGGGCATTGAAATCTTCCTCTGGTTCAACCACTGCTGGCTCATCCGAAACCTCAGACCAAATCTACCCCTGTGTCTTAGCGAGGTGTATAAAAACAAGAATCCATGCGTACATTCCGCCGGGCTTTTTTTGCCTCTTCCTGGGAGAGGTGTCAAGACCTTACTAGCCCTCCAAACTTACTTGATGACCTACCTCAGCGTCATACAGCTGCTTCGCCCATGGAAGGGATTCTGCTGAGAACGAATGAACAGTTGCGAGGCCCTCGGAAACCAGCGTGACGGCAGCGTTTTCGTTTTTATTGAGATACAAAGCGCCGATGAACCCGCCGGACTTGTCGGTCGTTTCGATTTCGATCTCCACATCACGTTGCATGTATCGCCGCGTTGCGAATTCGGCGGCTTCATTACCATAGGGTTCGATCTTTTCGGATGCGCTACGAGCAGCTCGGGGCGCACGGATTCCTATGAGGTGATAAGCAGATGAAAAGCCTCAAAGGAGAGCAACCTACCGCCAAGTACGAGGGTAAGTACTTGGTTGTCTTTAGGAAGGAAGATCCTATAAGCGACGCTCTTACCAAATCCGCACGAACAGAACAAGTTCATGGCTTACTTGAATCGAGAACCAGCAGCAACGTAGTCAACGACCGCCGGGATTTTGCCTAGTCGCTTAAAGCCATTAAGGAATTGGGTGGCACGATTGCTTGCCTCGGACAGGTTTAGAGGCGGCCTAGGTGCTGGTTGTTCCTTTCCAGAATGGATCCCCCGCCCTTCGGCCGCAGCACTAAGAAGGAAATGAATGAGGGTTTTAGTGCGGAGAGGATGCGAGCTGTACGAACGTCTGCTCTGCGGCCATCAGCTTGTCATAATCAGGTGAACGATCCTCGTCATCCCTCTTGTGTCTCACGACACTTGCAAGTCCTTTCTCAATGAGTTGTTCGGCAATGTTGCTGTAGCCGTGTCAAAGGGGTCAAAGGCGCCCAGGTTCCAACTCACATGTTTTGGCTTCCGACACGGATGGTCGCTGATTCGCGCTCCTCGTACTCGCCTTCGCGGGGCCGGACAAAGTCGACCTGGACTTTGACATGCTTCCCAATCAGCCTTTTCCGCAGGAATTCACGAGCTTCATGGGCGTAGTACGCCTGTTTCGGGTCTGACAGCCTGTGCTCAGGGTGATCAACATGCAGCCGATTGAAATCAGAATCTGACAAACGCACTTAGGTCCACGCGTCGAGCTCAGCTGTACTCTCCGCTCTTTACCATCCTTAGTCCCAATGGAAACCTGATCGCCAGACCATACCCGTGTGACAGTCCCCTCGAACGCTCGTCCCGTACCATTAGGTGCTCCTGAAAGTGATTTGGTGAGAGCAGATGCTGCTGGCGCGTTTGCATGCAGGCCGAGGCGCTTCTCCTTAGCTGCCCGGTCGGCTGCGCGCAGCTTCTCCGAGCCACCATAAGGCGCTAACATCCCTGAGTGCCACTCCACGAGATGTGCCAACCCGGCCCCTAGAAGGAACTCGGCGATATTACCCACCGGGTGCAAAACTAGACAGCCAGCTGGATAAGCACAAGCGAGGAAACGCCTTGAGTGAATCAGAACTACCGACCGATGCCGATGAATATACTTGCAGGCACTGGTGCCCCGCTACCATTGGTCTGGAACGGCGTGGCAGTTGTAGTAGGTAGTGAGAGAAGCTGCACTCTGACTGCGCGTTGAAGTAGACGCGATTCGGTGAAAAATTTAGCCTACGAGGGTTGACGAGGGGTTTAGCACACCCCGATGGACATTACAGATCCATACGACTCACTTCGTCTCCCCAAGGCTCAGATGTTTCTCCCTGCTTCGACGCTGCACGTGGACACCGCGCCCCTGCAAGAGTAATGTTGACGAATTGGTGTTCACCGTCAGGCATGAACAGGCGGACCCGGAGGGTAGTTCCGTCCCGGACAGACTCAACAATGGCTAGTAAAATCGGCACGCTTAGTTGAATGCAGACATGAAAGCTCTATCTTCGTACCATCCAACTGTTTCCCCTTCCATTCGTTAATGAATCCTTGCGAGTCCAAAGGCATGTTGTGTATGACCTGTCGGGCCTACAAATAATAGATGATACCTACAGCGTAAAGCAAAGAATAGGAGAACCTACTTTAGGGCCGTGAGGGTTCCACAGGCCACGTCCAGCAGACTTTGCTTCGGACTCTAGGCTTTTGTGGCGGACGTCATCCTCTGTCGGTTCACGCTTGAAGTCCTTGACTTTGGCCCAGCCATGGGATAGCAATTCGTTCGTGATGTCAACACCGTTGATCTCTCCATTTCCAAGATCACGGGGTATGTCTCCCTCCCCAAGAGGAAGTTGGTGCGAAGAAGTAAATGTGACTTCCTTGCCGACCGTGAGCGCGCGCAGGAAGTCGCGTGCCTCGTATGCCCACGGCTGACAAAGTTGTTCATGACCCAGATATAGGCGGAGGAATGGAAGGCTTACTTCGTCTTCCCTTGATGCGTTTCCCAGCCTAGGAGATGAGATGTCGGCGAGATGAAGGATCCTGCGGAACGAGTCAGGTGTGTGAACGATCTGGACCGAGAAGCTCACCTTTCCTTAGGCGGCTGTCCCTGAGGCCCCGGACGACCACGAAGGGCCAGAGAGTCTCCTGAGATGACACCTAAGAAAAGAACGGACCATTTTTAAATGTCTCAGGGGGAGGTGATCCCGCAGGTACCAACTTTTTACGATCTTTTACAAGAATGACATCAGAATATTTTTCTCCAGTGAAGGATGACTCACAGCTTTCATCGACATTGTTTTTGGTTGATGGGTGAATGGTACTGGAATGATCAGAAGATCAGAATGTGCACGCGAACACGACGGGCCAAGGCGCTACGCGTGGCCACGTGCCGCCCGGTCCGCTCGCATTCGGGGGCAAACGACGGTTTCAAGAGAAATGCCATTTTACCAGGTCTTCTGCATCGCCGCGCACAACCCTGAATACGTACGTGACTAAAATTTTGAAGGTCGGAACTAGTTTATATCTTTTATGTTCCCTAGCGACAAATTAAAAGCCTCGTCCGCCTAGCGGCCACGCATATTCTCAACAACGGGGGCGTCGTTCGCGGGATTCAGTACTGGGGCACCGAGACGCTTCCTCAGCGCATGCGATCACATGGAACTAACCACGAACACGGAGAGTACGTTCAATTCCTCTCTTCTACCCTTCTTAGAGATCCATCTTGAAATCTCTCGTGTCAGCTACTGGACGATGCATTTTGATGCATCCCCCGAAAGGCAGAAAAGTCTAAGTAAGCTTCTGCGCAAGGACCCGCGCGTTGTCCGCACGACGGTGTTGAAGATGGGCGAGCGCATCGAGGACGTTGCGTGGAAGTACCCGAAGACTATCATCCCCGCTGCAGATACAACAAGGCTCCCTTGATTCGTGTGTTGGGCCGTGAGATGCCATTGTTGTATCCATGCACACATGCTTGATAGTTTCACATTAGACTTGTTCCCGGTTGTTTCACATCCGAATCCAGGAAGACCACACTTCCACTCACACCGCGGGCTCACTCTTCATGCGTCGTGTTCCTCTTCTCAACCCACGCAACTACACCATACAAGTCCTTGACTACATTCACCCTCCTTACGACCCTTAAGTCTATCTTAGCAAGAGCGTCTTTGTGCTCAATCTCTTCATCCGATCCCGTTCTTCGTAACAGTATGGCATGGAGCCCTGCATTGTCCGCTCCAAGATAATCTCTGTCCCAGCATGTCACAAAATATGGAAGCGAAACACTGATGGCATGCAACTTACTCCCGAAAGTCGTCCCCGACGTGTAAGACCTCCGACGGGGTGGCATTTCCGCGTACACATGCAGCGAGGAACATGGATATCGATGGCTTATCCAAGCCTTCGGCCTCACTTATGAGCACGGGTGAGAGATATTCCCATATCCCAAGGTCCTTGAGGACGCTCTCTGCATGAGCTCTGAGCACACGGCCACCCCAGAGGGCGCAACAACTAACCCATTCGAGCATCCGAGTTTGTGATAAGACCCGTCTGGATTCCCACCGCACGAAGTGTACGGACTGTCACGTATCAACATTTGTAGTTGCGTTCGCGAGCAGAGAGAGAACGACAACGACGTACGCGTCTCGAGGGTGTCGTCAAAGAGACTGTACCCTTCACGAGAGCTAAATCGCTTAACGAGGCTTGGCACGATCGTACTAAGATGTCTCTCAACCACTTGTGGGTCAGCGCCCGCGCCTACCGCCGTCCGAGAGATAACTTCACTCCACCAACTCTCCGCACCTGCACGGTATGACGGCCTCTCTGCCTGAAGCTGACGAACCGCTAATGTACCGCTCTCTAAGCCCTTCACCGTGAGTAGTTAGAAATAGTAGAAGTGCACACCAAGCTTGAGCGAACGAGCGATCGCGTCTGGCGGGAGCGCGCCGAGATAAGGGCTGAATACCTCCGAGTATTGAACATGGAAGGGCTTTCGTGGCGTGATGAGGGTATGTAAAGCGTCGAAGGTAACGAGGCGGATCATTTGGACCCACGACGCACAGAGCCCTGCAGATGCAGCGTGATATGGAACGATGGGCAAGCCGCCCCAGGACGGGCCGTGTTTACCGCACGGACTCTTGTGCGTGACAACGGCCACATACGAACTCATGGAGGACCCCGCGATCAAAGACGGTGATAAGTTTAAAGCGGCGGTTTCACAAGAAGAGGCGCGACTCCGTCGATTGCATCCAACGACGGAGGACATACCTTCCTGCATGAGCGCCTTCGACGATTTCCTCTCATGCAACAGTGCGCTCGTCCCACTCACGCCTCTCTTCTCCTTGCGTTAATATGCACGACGAAACAGTCCTAGGCACCCAGCTCAAGTCGATATACCGCTTCGGCGAGATGGCGCGTTGCTCCGCAAAATGGAACGAATTCAAGTTCTGCATGAGCATCAAGGGCCTGCACCCAGAGCAAAGGCGCGACGCGTGGATTCGGCATCGGGCAGAGTGGTGGGCAAGACGGAGACTGGGGTCGAGCAGTGAGAATGTGTGGGAAATGAGAACGTACGTGCTTGATCACCACTGCCGCTCTGAACGCGTCACCGAACGTGGCCAACCGATTATTTAGAGAACCGCTGAAGGACTATCCACCACCCTTGCCTCCACAAGGTGCCATGGGCTCTCTTGTGGGTTAAGTCCACGACCTTGGTATACTGACGGGACCGGCGAGTGAATTGTCTATCCTAATCTTAGCCATTTCATCGAACCCACGGCGAAGTACTAGTCCTGTCTCCGATGCAAGTGCGCAACCTTTACTAGGTCATTTGATAGGCTGCCAACCCAGGGTACCTTCGTGACGTTCATTGCATAAATACGGGGCCGTGGAGCTCGTAACGCTTCACTAACGTACATCGCGACAGCCATAGTTAATTACCAGCCTGTGTGGTGTTCTATCATATTCCCCCAAGTAGCACAATTGCTTGAACGACCGCACAAAACGACATGGCGCAAGAGACTAATGCGTGTACGAGCTGGCGTATATTCTATTGACGCCTGTGGTAATTCATGTCATTGCCATGCCAATCATACCCTCGAGCAAATCTGCAAACATCCTACGTGATATCATACGACTCCAAGACCACCAGGTCTTGATCCCTCACCTACTACTGGGTAGCGTCACGGCTTACAACTGCACAACCAAAACACCCGAGTTGTGGGGGTCAATGGCTGCAGAAAGATTATGCCTGGAGGGAGTGAATGAGTAAAATACGTCACAAAATTCTGCAAAACGATACTCCTGCACGGGATCCTCAATGGCAGGTTTGATCTTCGCCATGTGATTCTCAGAGTGATTGCCCTTTCCTATACAACGACGCAAGAGGTCAGACACGCTCTCTGAAACAAACAAAAACTGTGCGAACCGACAATGAGACGAATCTCTTTATCGCCTCTCGCTCGCGCTTCAGCAATGCTCTTGTTGGCGTGCGCGATAGCCTCTTTGACATAGAGACCGTGTAAATCAACCTCCCCCGGCTCGCTGTCCTAAATGCACATCGCCCAACATAATATTCAGAGAATCATTTGGCCAAGAGGGGGAACATGCTTACGAGATTATTTCTAAGGACGACGCGGGTCGTGCATGGGTCCACAAACAGAAAATTTAGAGAAGGAGGAAAGTACTCACCGTGGAATATCCACGCGCTTGCTTCGGCATTCAGACGCTGTTGACGACTTTTCGCGGCTGTGACACGCTCCCGAAATGGTAACTACTGTAACACGGCGGGCAAAAGTGGGTAGGCACGGGGCTCCTTGAACCGCTACCACCACCATGGTTGATTTTTCCCACGGCTTTCCCCACGGTTTCCTGGGCAAGGAGCACATCCGCGATGCATCGTCATCCACCCCCACATCATCTTATCCCACACCAAGGGGACCCCCTACACTAAGGGGACTTCTACACCAGGAAGGGCCACCTAGCCCCCCGACAGCCCCAACGCGATGAACGAACAACATAACACAACAAGGCTCACTGATGACAACATTACCGCAACAAAATGAAACAGAAAGGAGAGAATATCTGGGAACAGGTCCCAGCAAAAGAAGGGACATCCCAGAATACCCTCCCATGAGGTTTTAGTGGGTAGGAGGTTGCCCCCCCCCTTGTGGGTGGCACCGTGACCTGAGTCCCACACTACCCCATAACAGGGGTGTGCATAACAGCATTTTCCCTCACAACTGACCCACGTGGCCGGCTCCAGCAGCCGTGCAGGGCTGATGATCATCTCCTGCTGCATGGCACTTATTCTTAGTAGTAGTCAAACTGTATAGTAAGACAAAACTAAGAATAAAACACTACTCAATAAAAAAAGGAGTGGGTAGGCAGAGTCTGCTTATAGTCAACTCATTGGCCATTTAATGTTGAATATACTCGCCGCTAAGGGGACTCAAATGTTATCTGAGATTATATTAAGACAATTGGGTCATTTGTTGAATTCAAATTATATGTTGCATTATTTTGAATATAGGCGCATCTATTTATTTTAAATAACTAATGTCTACAAGTTTTAAATAAGAATTGCCCACTTATGACCGGCACAGCTTTTACCCCAATACAATTCCACCGCATAAATGTTTTGCCAGCCATATGTTTATTTAAAATTTTGTAGTCACTGCTTATTTAAAATAATGTGACGTGTAATTTGAATTTGACAAATGACCCAATTGTCTTAATATAATCTCAGATAACATTTGAGTCCCCTTAGCGGCGAGTATATTCAACATTAAATGGCCGATGAGTTGACTATAAGCAGACTCTGCCTACCTACTCTTGCCTGCTGTGTAACCCACTGCTCAACTGGGCAGCTTAGTCATCCACTGCTCAACCATGCAGTGTTGAATACACACACAACACTGTAATTAGAAATCTAGTGGTGATTGCAGGGAAATGAACTGGTTAAGGAGAGCTCACCTGCGAGTTTTGGAGGCAAAATAATGAGATGCTGTAGAGTCCATTGTCTTGGGTGGGTTCAGGAGCATTTGTCACACTGGAAATCTAGGTTTTGGAGCATAGCATGAAACTGGCATTCTTGGCACATCATGTGTAGTGGTGTGCTTGGCCCGGCCTGAGGCTGTAAGCTGGGCCAAGCTGGGCCCAAGTAGGCCGGGCCAAGCCAGGCCAAAATGTTGGCTCCATGACGGCTTTGGCCCAGCCCACCATCCTGAAAGCCAAAGCCGGGCTGTCAGGCCATGCAAGGCCATGGGAATTTATGTGGCTTTGGTAACCATTGATTTCGTCCATCAAACAACTGATCAACCTCAAGTCTAGATGGATGACAGACACGCCTGTATCCATAGTTGTAGTTTTGTCCTCATCCCCTCTCAAAATAGCCCCTCATTCACCTCTCCACACTTCCCTCTCAAGGCATTGCCTAAGAAAAGGTGAAGGGAAGATGATCTTTGTAGTGATACTTGCATGGATGTCTGTCATGCCTGCCTTGCTCCTCCTGGTGATAGCCATTGGCATGCTCATGAGCCATCCCCCCATATTTCAAGAGTAAGCCCTCTTGAAGAAATATTACATTCTCCCCTAACTTTATGTTGGCAGACCCGTTTTCATTATCAGCAATGTGCTTCTACTTGTATCACCACCCACATTGACACTGGCCCAGGTATTCAATCAGCCATCGCCCCTCGCCTCGCACGTCACCACATCGATTTGTCAGCCCTCACCTTATGTTTGTTTTGTCCTGTCTCCCATCACCTCCTCCTCTTGACTCTCGTTCCTGCTCTCCACCCCAAAACGACTGTGCACTGAAGAACACCCATATCGCCCGAACCTCTGACAAGATGTCTCGATCAAGCTAAACATCCAAATGTTGCCAGGACTCATTGCATCGGAATCCTGAACTCGCGGCCGTCGCCTTTCCTGGGCTGTCCCACTTGCACTGGAGACCTGTAGATATTGAAATTCGTATGCCTGTCACTCTTTCCCTTTTACTTTAGTCTCTTTCTCTATACTACCATATGACACTACTAGCAGCCAACGTCCAAGTCTTGACACGCACACACGGCAACATTCCTCACTGACAAATTGTTTACGCTCAGCGTCACTTATTGTCACCCCAGAACGATACAATACATCTCGCCACCTCCGTAGACCCTGTTTAGATGACCGGACATGTATATTAGCCTCAAGAAGACCTCGTGTAGAGGAGGCGATCTTAGCCAATCGATTCCCCTCTTTTTCTTCCTCTCTCTCTGCACGACTTCAAGATTCTTGTTGCCCTTTTCCTTGACTTCACCCCTCTCTGGCTAGATGACTCTGAACGCTTTACCGCACCGCTGTGCCGACTCGCATCTCTGTCATCTCATCTTTGGGTTATTTCGTCTTGTTACACTTTTTCTCTCTTCTCCCTCTCACTCGCATTCTCGAATTACCTGGATGACGATCGCATCTTAGGCAGCAACGTGGACCACTGAACCACATCCTGACCTACCCAACTTGACTTCAACTAACTTCAATCTATCACCCTCAGAACTCGACTCTGCCAAATGATCTCACAGCACGTTGACACGACACTTTGCACTTACACTTGTTCAGCTACACATCTGCTGTATTCTCAGGTCTGATTTCTGCAATCGCTAACCTATCCTTTGTTGACCCTGCGTCCGAGGTGGTTTGATTCATTGCTTTCCTTGAGGTCATTGCCTGTCTGACCTGTTACGATCCGCTGGAACGGACCCCGTTTTTCTCTCTTTCATCCTTCTGTTCTCATGTGACCGATGACCTCGTGACAGACTAGACTCGTGACTCATACCGATTGACTCATATTGCGCAGCACGATTGATACTCAAGTACCTCGTTTCATAGCTATCACCCCTTCGCTTAAAACTTACGATTGATGTACTTGACACCTCATTTCACTTCTCAGACTCGCCCCCAGTGTTCCCCAGACTCGTCTTGTAGTTTCCTTACTTCGCGCACGGACCACGCCCCTTTACTATAAAAGAACTCTACGATTAGACAGTTAGGCCTTAAGCCTGACTTAGTTGAACCTGTATCAACAAGCAGTAGTCTTCAGGGATAATACCCAGTTGAACCCTCTTCTCTCTGTACCTAAGTCCGTGTTGTGACTTAGCGTGAACCCGATCCTTTCAGACTACTTGAAGACCTACTACCTCTGCGCAGGTACGACGAACGACTGACCGTGACACCGACCCCCAGCTGTGTGGGATACTAGACGGAGCACCCGCTAGTAGTCGAATTAGATCGTGGACACACCACATTTACTTGCATCGTCAGATAGAGCAGCACCAGTGTGCATCAGGCTCTCGAACCAAGTCTTGGACCGCTATCCAAGCCCGAACGCTGAGTAGGGAGACCAGCCCCCGAACGTAGAGCGTGCTTAAGCACCCAAACACCGAACCGCCAACGTCTGGCCTTTACGCACCGCAGGGCGTAACATAAGTCAGGCTTTCACATCCGACACACTGGCAGCTCTACTGCTTTCACTTGCACCGAATCTCAACACCTACGTACCCGCACCCAAGAGGAAATGAGACGACCTACCCCGCAGCGTACAAGGGGAAGCTCTCTGGATCAAAGACGTCGCTCAACTTGGATACTGGGTCAAACACGAAAGCAAGTGGTACCCCGTTGAACTTTACAACTACACACACACCGACGAACAACAAAGGATCCACACAGGACACGTGTGGTTTATCCTCTTAGAAGACGACAACGACAGTACTTGGCATACCAGAGGAGCCAACATGGTCAACATTACAAACGACCTAGGACTAGGGTGGTGGGATGTAGCGGATCCCAACCACCAGACGGGGCAGCACGTTATCACTGCACCAGAACCAGCACAAATATCGGCAGCCCCTTCAGCGGGACCGGTGCCGATGGACACGATTGCGGCCACGATGGTTGCACCAGCACAGTCAGCCCAAAGTAACGGGCAAAGCAGGGGAGGACTCATTGGCCTCCCACCCCCGATCTTCGACAGCAATAGAGCCAAATCCGACCTATTCCTGGATAAATTCCTGGGATACGAGCTCCTCAATGGAGAAAGCAGAACCTTCCAGGTCCCATACTTAAAGACGGCCTTGTGCCTGTCCTACATCGTCGGACCTAACGTAGACGCATGGGCTAACACCAAGAGGCGCTGGCTCAGGGACCAAGTCAAGGTCCATGGAGTACCCCAGAACAGTGACATACTATGGGACTCATTCGAACACGACTTCAGGGCGGCGTATATCGATTCAGACACCAAATTGAATGCCCTACAGAAATTCCAAGAACTGAAAATGATCGGAGGAGACATCGACTCCTACATCGCCACTTTTGACTGACTCCGTGAAGAGTCCGGCTACAGAGAGGACGACCTCGGAGCGATCGTCAAGTTCAGGGAAGGACTCCCACCGAAACTCCTCCAGGAGATCATCACGCACAACGTACCAGCTCCAACCACCATGAATGCGTGGAAGAAGAAAGCCAGAGAATGACAAATGGTGTACAAAGAACTCAGGAACATCACCGCGAAGAAACCATTCCCCGTGCAGCAGTTAGCCCAATATCTAGGGCTACGAAATTATCAACTGACACAACGACTAGCATACGGGCCGAAACCTAACCAAGGAAGAGCCCCACAGACAACCAGTCAAGTCGTCCCTATGGATGTGGACGCAGGAAACACCGGCAGAAGGTTCGGGCCAGGGCAATGGAGCCCAGAAAGGCAGGACCTCTACCAGAAAGGCGCATGCTTCATTTGCAAAGCGCAGGGGCACATCAGTCGCGATTGCCCCCAGAAACCGAAGAAACCATACCAAGGGCAGCTGAGTCGTGCCTGCACTGCAGAAGTCGCCGAACCAAAAGCGACCATCAGTAACGACGAAGCCCTGAAACAGATTGGAGGACTGGAGGGCATCCTCAAAATGTTACCAAACGAACCCGAAGCAGTAAAAATCCGCGCGATCAGTGCGCTGCAGGATTTTTACCAGGCCCAAAACTAGCTGCCATAGTTAGGGCTCTAAAGATACGGACGATGTACATAAACAAGCAAAACTCAATCAAATTGCCATTTACACTATACACGTATCGAGGAAAGGCAGAAGAAACAGTGCTCGTCAACAGTGGCGCAACAGAAAACTTTGTGGATTACAAAACCGTGGCCAGGTTACGCCTAGGAACCAAGAAGTTAGAACAAGTACGTCCCATCATTAACATAGATGGGACATCGAACCAGGCAGGAGACATCACGCATTACTGCTGTAAGCGCGAAGCGTCGTGTCGACGCGCAGAGAGTTCGTTCAGCTGAGTAGGGTTCCAAGGGGGGTAGATAGAGATGTTGGTTGATGTCAAGATGAGGTGTGTTGATACACAGATCGAGAGATCCGTGTTGTTGTCTAAGGTGCGAGAGTCGTCCGATCGAGTCCGAGAGCGAGACAAGAGCAAGAAGGTGTCCTTAAAAGAAAGGGGGGAGAAGGGCGTCGAGACGGACGCGAGTCAGCACGGCAGCACGGTGAGGCGTCCGAAGTTGAAGGCTGAAAGGTGGCAGAGATAGCGAAGTAGGCAAAAGGGGGCGACGAGATCGCACGAGAAAGAGAGAAGAGGGAGCAGGGGGATGAGGCGAACGCGAGTCGGCACGGCGGCGCGGTAAGGCGTTTGAAGTTGAGGGTTGGAAGGCGAAGGAGACCAAGAGGCGGGTGGAGAGGGGCAACGAGATCACACGAGAGGGGGGGGGAAGAGGAGGAAAAAGGGGAGCGAGGTGAACGTGAGTCGGCACAGCGGCACGGTAAAATGTTCGAAATCGGAGGTCGGAAGGCGAGAGAGGCGGAGAGGCGATGAGAGAGGCAAACGAGATCGTGCAAAGAGAGGAGAGGAGGGAGGAGAGGCGAGGCGAACGTGAGTTGGCACGGCGGCGCGGTAAAACGTTCGAAGTCAAAGATCGAAGGGCGTAAGAGGCAGAGGAGTGGCAAGACAGGCAGGCGAGATCATGCAAGGAGAGGAGAGGAGAAAGAGAAAGGGGTAAATTATCGTGCACTGAGTCGCTTGCTCTCTTCGAGCATTTTGGAGGCTTTAAATACATCTTCGGGCTTCTAAACAATTGATCTAAGATAATCTAGGACATACCATACTTGTTCTGGGGTGACACGCGGATAGTAAGTATTTTTCGGGGCTAGCTGTATGGGTATAGACGGTGGCAGGGTGGGAGCATCGGCCGATGTGGGCGCGCTGTAAGGTCGCCGTTGGTTGCCAGTGATGTCGGGCGAGCATCGTATGGTACTGTAGAGTCGAGGGAGCTATCACGAGACGGGAAAGAAGCTGGCGTACTAAAGGGGGAATATCGAGAATGGGGCACGAGCGGGACTGTCCAACAAGGACAGCTGTCAGGGCTTTTTGGGGCATGGCGAGGTTTGGCAAGGCGATAGGTGACGTCGGCCGAGTAGGAGGTCCGATGGAGGCTTTTCGGGTGATGAACGGGATTTGGGCACGCGGTCGATTTCAGGGGAGCGATGAGGAGGGTGAGGGCGAGAGGAGAGAATGGGACGACGGAAAAAGGGGCGCGAGGCACCGCTGACGAATCGGGGCGTGCTCGAGAGGCGATGCAGATTAGATGGTCGTGGCTTGGATCAGATTGGTGTGTGGGCTCTCCGAATCACTCGTTCCGAGCTCAACGGTTTGCCTCACCTTACACTGCGACCTGCTGGTAACCAGAGGACAGCATGACGAAACGGACTGGTTACACGCATTGTACCACGTACGGTAGTTAGTATGTCTCCTTATGAGACAATGGACTTTGGCACAGCGTCCATATATGGTAATCCTAGTTTGAGCGATATTGTGGACGCCTTTACTCACCCCTTATTCCATATTGGACACATAGCCACCTAACATGTATATAAAGCACCTATGTAGAAGTGCAATACGCATCTCTCTACACCTCACTCATACTGCCTAAGTGTCTATCACACCAAGGTGAGTGCTTAAGCCTGTATGCTGCGCTAGTTGCTGCGCAACAGGTTATGGGCCCTGCTAGCCAAGCGCCTTTAATGGCTGCTCCATTGGCATAAGCACCCCTTACGGCTTTTATGCCGCTCTTCTATAATCGCTATAAAAATGCTGACGCACACCAAGTTATCTTATCAGATCTAAACCATGTCGTCTAGCAACGCTGTCACCCTTGTCCCCATCTTGGATGGAACCAACTATGGTATCTGGGCGAAGGCCATGCAAGCCTTCCTGATGTCCATTGGGCTGTGGAAATATGCTACGGGCAATGATACTGAGCCGCCCTTGGATGCGGACGGAGCTACCGCTCATGCTACCTGGGAAAAGGAAAGAGCCCAGTGTATTGGCAATGTTGTCCTTCGGACTACTGCCCCGATACAGCAGGAAGTCGGGGCCATACAGGATCCCGAAACGCTTTGGAATCGCATCTTTGCTCTCTATGGAGCTGCGACCCTCACGAGCATTTACAAAGAATTCCGTACCGTCACTACCATGACTTTCAATCCGGCTCAACACCCTGCTCCCCAGTTAGACAAAATGCAAGCCGCATTTTCCCGCCTCTTGGCA
This sequence comes from Russula dissimulans, assembly GCA_022376545.1. Taxonomy (NCBI): domain Eukaryota; kingdom Fungi; phylum Basidiomycota; class Agaricomycetes; order Russulales; family Russulaceae; genus Russula; species Russula dissimulans. Next base: position 44,687 of record WTXJ01000145.1, read on the forward strand.
TCCTCCATGCCTGTTCCAGACCCTATGCAAGGTCTTATCTTGCTCAATCGAGTCCCCAATCGTTGGGAACATCTTATCCCCATCATAACGCAGAACTTTGACGTCGAAGATCTGAACTTCAAAGAAGTTCGCGACGCAATTCTTGCTCAATGGGAATCTGAGCAAAACCGGAACAAAGGGAAGTTTAATAACAACCCTCAGCATGCAAATAAGTTGTCAGCTGTCAAACGCAAACGCGGTGACCCTCGCTTCTCTCAGCAACAGGGTAACAGACAGAACAACAACAACCAGAACCAGAATAATGACAACCGTCAGCGTGGCAATCGCGGCAAAGGAAAAGGCAAAGGCAAAGGCAAAGATCGTCAGGATGACGATCATCAGCACTCGCATCTTGCGAATGTCGCCTCTGCGCCTCCCCCCTCATCCACTACTGTCGTCCAAGTTACCCCACATGGGTTGACTAAACGCCGGGAAACCGTTCCCCTTCCGACTAAGCGCTCCAAGGGACCTTACCAGTCCCTTAACAAAGCTTATACCCTTGCTGATCGCTTGGGCGTTACGCCCACTATTCAAACTACTAAAAATATCGAACAGCACGTCATAGAGGCCTCCGGGTCTACTAGTGAACGATCCCCCACTCCTGAGGACCCACAAACGGCCCAGGATGTATTTATGGACGATGAGGAAGTCCCTTCCCGTGCCCCCACGCCTACCTCTCAAGTCTCCCTCGACTGGGGCAGCGATTTTGAAGAAGAGTGCGTGATCTCTCCTTCCCTTCAAACTCCTGTTCATTGTCTAACAGTATCGCACCAGCCTCTAAGCGGGCTAGGAACACTCAAGTGTACGGCTGGAACGTCTAGTACCGCTCTACCCGTAGATACAATGTCAGACTTTGTTTGTGAACATGGAAACTCCTTTGCTCTTTGCTCTGAATGTAAGGGAAAAATGATCGGAAAAATGGGGCCTTTATGGCTAATGGACTCTGGAGCGTCCGCCCACTTTACCTCCGACATGAATGATTTTATTGAGTACACGCCTCTACCCCCAAAAGAAAGATCTCCTGTTAAAACTGCCGCACATACAATCTATGTTGAAGGACGAGGAACAGTGCTGTTAAAGCACAAAGTTCACAATACAACAGTTACAACACGCCTTCACCCTGTTTTATACATACCAAAACTATCTGTGCGACTCCTGTCTATGGGAGAATTCTTACAACAAGGCCTGAGTGTTACTGGGGACGCTCATCGCATTTCAATACAGAAGGACTATAAAGTTGTCCTTCAATGTTCCCCTTTATTCTCTGGACAAACAGTATACTGGCTAGACGCTTCTACTGAAGAAGTAGAGCATCTGAAAGCCAATACTATTTACTCGGTGGATTATGATCTAATGCATAAACGTCTTGGCCACCCATCTAAAGATGTTTTAACCCATGCAAAAGATAAAACTAAAGGGTTCCCACAAAACCTTACAATTCCCGAAAAACCACATGTCTGTCCTGGTTGCGCTAAAGGCAAAATGCCTGCTTCTTCGCACCCTCCTTCTGAAACACGGGCTACCAAGCCCTTTGAGTTGATACACTCTGATATAAAGAGTTTTCCTATTGTCTCCTATCACAAGTACAAGTACTTTATAAGCTTCCTTGATGATTACTCCTCCCATGCGTGGATTGTGCTTCTACGCACTAAAGCTGCCGCAATCAGCGCCTTGAAGCAATTCCTGGCAATGGTAAAAAATCAGCACAACACCACCGTTAAAGGATGGATGTCTGATGCCGGCGGAGAGTACAAATCGGATGTCTTCTTAACAACCCTAAAAGACGTAGGAATAAAAATACTCCAGAGTGCCCCCTACACTCCTCAACAGAATGGACGTGCTGAACGATTAATGCGCACACTAATGGATAAGGCTGAGGCAATGCGCCTCGAAGCCTGTATACCTGACTCGTGGTGGGAATTTTCTGTCCTACATGCCGTTCATGTGTACAATATCACACCTCTGCGTCGCCATAAATGGCTGACCCCTTATGAGGTACTAAAGAAAGACAAACCATACATTGCTCATCTTCGAGTTTTCGGATGCGGTGCATATGTGCACATCCCAAAGAAAATAAGAAACAATGCACTTTCACCTAAAAGTGAGCTTATGATTTACCTTGGTCATACAGAAGGAATCAAAGCATACACTTTTATGAGGACAAAGAACAATACTGTCTTCACAAGTGCCACTGCACTATTTGATGAGACGATCTTTCCTAAATGCACAAATGAACGTACACGCGGGACTACAAGGGTGAATACACCCCTTGAAGATCAACCACCGATGGATGCCGCCGAAGACACCACTCCTGGTGATAGAGATGACTCTATCCAAACACCTTCTACTAAGGAGGGTTTACCAGCTCCCGATCTTGACGAAGATCCCCTGCACCCTGACATTTCAGTCGAACAGCAGGAAGATGAGCGTGAGCGTGAACCCTCCCCTTCTGTACAACCTGCTCCGCCTTTGCGTCGAAGCGAAAGGATACGGAGGGTACCTACTCGTCCTGGTAACGTCTATGGGGAAAGCAGACACCCCACCGCTATTGAGCGAGACGTTCGGCGGCCTGCTAATTGGAAAAAGATGACGGAAACCAATCCCAGTAGCACTGGAGAAGGGAGTACGTCAGGTCAGAATCCTGGCAGATCTAGACCCCCAATTGCACAGAGTGAGCCATTACCGCCTCAACCCTCAGAGGACGAAGTAGATGACCTTTTACGCCTACAAAGGGAAGGGGGAGTCGATTTTCTGAACTATCTGCTCGCCAAGGCAGTCCCACCAATAGATTCGGAATCACCAGACACTGCTAAAATACGAGAATGGACATTCAGAGACATTCTCAAGATGCCTCAAAAGGCACAAACAGAGTGGAAACAGGCCTGTCGCGAGGAGTTAGAATCCCTTCGCAGACGAAAAGTCTTTGAACTAGTAGATCCCCCTAGGGATCGTAAAATTATTAAAAACCGATGGGTATTCGACCTTAAGTCAGATGGCCGTAAAAAAGCCAGACTTGTAGCCAAAGGGTTCTCCCAAGTAGAAGGCATTGACTATGATGAGATATTCTCGCCTGTCGTGCGATTTGAAACCGTCCGAATGATGATTGCGCTTGCAGCGCTCAAAAATTGGCATATCACTGGACTGGACGTCAAAACTGCCTTTCTCTATGGTGAGCTTGATGAAGAGCTCTATATGGAACAACCTGAAGGCTTTAAAATAAAAGGTCTTGAACAAAAAGTCATGCGCCTAAAGCGAGCCATCTATGGACTTAAACAAGCTGCCCTTGCATGGTGGAGGGCGCTCGATAAATCTATGAGCACGCTGGGCTGCAAACGCCTCCTATCTGACTCTGGACTCTTCATAAATGAAGACGCGTCCATCATTGCGATCGTCTATGTAGATGATCTATTATTCCTTGGAGCAGATAAGGATGCCCTCCTCCGCCTTAAAAAGCGGTTCATGAACATTTGGGAATGCAGAGACCTTGGGGACACGCAAGAATTCCTACGCATGCGCATACGACGGGAGTCCAAGAAGATCTTTCTAGATCAGACTTCCTACCTTGAAAAAGTGCTGCAGCGTTTCGAACTTCATAATGCCAAACCAGTCCCCACACCACTACCTGAGGGTTACCACCCTTCAATAAATACGTCTTCTGCTGACCCTGCTCTCCGTTCTAAGTACCAACAAGTAATAGGATCACTCCTTTACATCATGCTTGGAACACGTCCTGATATTGCATTTGCGGTCACAAAGATGTCGCAATTTGCTGCGAACCCCACTGAGGAACACCTCAACAGGGCACTATACATATGTCGCTACCTAGCTGGTACTGCTGACTATGCCCTAGTATATGATGGCTCTTCTAATGGCGGTTTGCATGCCTATGCTGACTCTGACTGGGCCTCTGACCCTATCACCCGCAAATCCACTACTGGGTATTTGGTGAAATTGGCTGGGACCATATTCTCGTGGAACTCACGTGCACAAAAAACAATCGCATTGTCCTCCACTGAGGCTGAGTACATGTCCCTTGCGGACACCTCAAAGCAGCTCATCTGGTTTAAGAGCTTGCTATTAGAACTCGGCATTACTATTGGCCCCATCCCACTATATGGTGACAATCAAGGATCCATATTTCTCGCCTCTAATCCTGTACAAGAAAAGCGCATCAAACATATTGATTTGCGCTACCACTTCATTCGAGAAGTTGTCAGGACCAAGCAGGTTGAGCTCTTCTTCATTGAAGGAGCTGAGAACATTGCCGACTTATTCACTAAAAACCTGGGACATATCAAATTCATTAAATTTAGAGAGCAGCTTGGACTAGAGTTCTACAACTCATCCACCTAATGTTTCTCTTATCGCTTACATTACTACCGGGCATTTAGCGAGGGGGAGTGACGAAACGGACTGGTTACACGCATTGTACCACGTACGGTAGTTAGTATGTCTCCTTATGAGACAATGGACTTTGGCACAGCGTCCATATATGGTAATCCTAGTTTGAGCGATATTGTGGACGCCTTTACTCACCCCTTATTCCATATTGGACACATAGCCACCTAACATGTATATAAAGCACCTATGTAGAAGTGCAATACGCATCTCTCTACACCTCACTCATACTGCCTAAGTGTCTATCACACCAAGGTGAGTGCTTAAGCCTGTATGCTGCGCTAGTTGCTGCGCAACACAGCAAACTGGACGCACCCGATGTAATCAACAGCAAGGTCTACCCGCTGTCAAAGGACGAACAGAAGGTACTTGACGAATACATCACGGACAACTTGGACAAAGGCTACATCACAGCATCGGCATCTCCCTACGGCTCCCCGACCTTCACAGTCAAAAAGAAGGACGGAACGCTCCGAATCGTACACGACTACCGAAAGCTAAACGAATACACCATCATGGACGTCACACCACTCCCCCGCATACAATCAATCCTGGAAGAACTGAGAGGCAAGACACTGTTTAGTAAGTTCGACATCAGAGCCGGATATAACAATATTCAAATCGCTGAAGGAGATGAATACAAAACCGGATTCAAGACCAACAAAGGACTGTTCGAATGGGTAGTGATGCCCTTCGGATTATGCAACGCACCTGGCACGTTCACCCACATGGGGAACGATGTATTACGACCCCTCTATGCAAAATACCCTGGGAAGTTCCGGCATTACATGGATGACTGTATCGTCATGACCAGAACCGGAGAACGGGAACTCCACGTCAAAATCTGTCACGATTTCTTCGAAATACTGGAACAACACAACCTATTTCTGAAACTGGCGAAATGCGAGTTCTTCCAAACAGCCATCGACTATCTAGGAATCAGGGTAGAAGGCGGAGAACTAATGATTGACCCCGCAAAGATCGCCGGCATCAAGGAATGGCCGACCACCCTCAAAACCGTCAAAGAAGTAAGAAGTACCCTCGGACTCCTCGGATATCACAGGCCATGGATTCCCAACTTCACCCGGATTGCCAAGCCACTCATGGATCTACTACAAAAAGGTAAAGAATTCGCATGGGACACCGCCTGTGAAATGGCAGTAAGGAAGCTGATTGGGCTGGTAACATCCAAACCGGTCCTAATACCACCAGACCCAGACCAGCAATTCATCCTATACGTAGATGCATCCCAATTCGCAACCGGAGCTATCTTGTACCAAGCCGACAAAGAACAGACAAACAAACGAGGAGACCCCTTGCTCAGACCCATTGGGTTCCACTCCCAGACGTTCACAAAAACAGAGCAGAACTACCCGGTTTATGACCGAGAACTACTCACGGTCATAAGAGGCCTACGAACCTGGCGACACCTACTAAGGAATACGGTAACACCGGTATTAGTTATCACCGACCATGCCAACCTGCAGTACTATCGAGAACCACACAAGTTGGGCCTGCAAGTCAATGGGTACATCACCGAACTCGTGGACTTCAACATCCAACTGGTATATAAGCCCGGAGCCACCAACTGCACTGACGCTCTATCAAGACGACCCGACCTCGCACCAGACATAGACGACTACCCACTGCTCATCGCGTTACCAGAACATCTGTTTGTACCCCCAGATGCCCCGACACGAAACTACGACACAACCAGACAGAAAGACACCGTCGAAGACAGCGACTCCAGCTATGAGTCAAACGAAATGGAATTGGTGGACCACGGCATCCCCATTCTCAAGGCAAGAGCCGCGACACTACTTGACGGATCAGAATTATCCGCCAAGTATCTAGATGACAAGATCATACAGGACCAGGAGACACAGCAAGCCACCATCAAACGGTGGCGACTCAGCCATTCACTCACAAAGAACGGACGGCTATGGACCAAAAACGCACTCGTTGTTGTGGGAAACAACAACGTTAAGAGGGGGGTAATTTCCCTTTTTCACGACACTTCAACAGCAGGGCACCCTGGAATCACCAAAACGCTACTCATGACAGCCAAATATTACTGGTGGCCAGGCATGAAAGAGTTCGTGACGAACTACGTCAAAGGGTGCGCAACGTGTCAAATGACTAAGGTAAACACCCATCCAAGTAAACCTGCCCTCTTCCCAATCACCGCTGAACCAAATGCCCTCCCGTTTCAAACAATCGCAGTCAACTTCATCGTCAAACTGCCAATCTCTGATGGATACGACTCGATACTGACAATTACAGACCACGACTGTTCTAAAGCAGCCATATTCTTACCCTGCAACGAGTCCATCGACGCCCCTGGAGTAGCAGAACTGTACGCAAGACAGGTGTTCCTGCATTACAGCATCCCCCGCAAGATCATCTCCGACAGAGACCCCAGATTCGCCACCAACTTTACCACGGAACTATGCAAAACGCTCGAGATCAAACAAAACATTTCGTCAGCATATCACCCACAGACGGACGGGCAAAGCGAACGCACCAATCAAAGCCTGGAACAATATCTACGAGCCTTCTGCGGAAACAACCAAAGTGAGTGGGCAAGATGGTTACCGATTGCGCAGTACACAAAGAACTCTTGGCCGCATGCAACTACAAAGAAGACCCCCTACGACTTGATATTAGGATACACCCCGACCGCACACCAACCGACTAGAGAAACAGACATACCGACACTCGACAAACGAATTGACCACGTTCGCTCAGCCTGCAAGCAGCATGCTCTGGGACTCATTTGAACACGATTTCAGGGCGGCGTACATCGACTTGGACACCAAGTTGAATGCCCTACAGAAGTTCCAAGAACTGAAGATGATCGGAGGCGACATTGACTCCTACATTGCCACTTTCAACCAACTCCGCGAAGAGTCTGGTTACAGAGGGGACGACCTCGGAGCAATCGTCAAATTCAGGGAGGGACTCCCACCGAAACTCCTCCAGGAAATCATCACGCACAACGTACCAGCACCGACCACCATGAACGCATGGAAGAAGAAAGCCAGAGAACGACAAACAGTGTACAAAGAACTCAGGAACGTCACCACAAAGAAACCATTTCCTGCACAACAGCTAGCCCAATATCTTGGGTTGCAAAACTACCAGCCGACACAACGCCCAATGTACGGGCCGAAACCCAATCAAGGGAGAACTCCGCAAACAAGCAGCCAAGTCGTCCCCATGGATGTGGACGCAGGAAACACTGGCAGAAGGTTCCCACCAGGGCAGTGGAGCCAAGAGAGGCAAGACCTCTATCAGAAAGGTGCTTGCTTCATTTGCAAAGCGCAAGGGCACATCAGCCGCGATTGTCCCCAGAAACCAAAGAAACCGTACCAAGGGCAGCCAAGTCGCACCTGCACTGCAGAAGTTGCTGAACCAAAGGCAACCATCAGTAATGACGAAGCCCTGAAACAGATAGGAGGACTCGAGGGCATCCTCAAAATGTTACCAAGTGAACCTGAAGTGGTAAAAATCAGTGCGCTGCAGGATTTTTACCAGGCCCAAAACTAGCTGCCATAGTTAGGGCTCTAAAGATATGGACAATGTACATAAACAAACACAACTCAATCAAGTTTCCGTTTTCACTATACATGTATCGAGGCAAGGCGGAAGAAACAGCGCTTGTGGACAGCAGCACAACAGAAAACTTCGTGGATTATAAAACTGTGGCCAGACTACGCCTTGGAACCAAGAAGTTAGAACAAGTATGTCCCATCATTAACATAGACGGGACATCGAACCAGGCAGGGGACATCACACACTATTGTGACCTCCTGGTAACCAGAGGACAGCAGACCAGACGAGAAAGATTTTTCGTCACTAACCTAGGGAAGGACCAATTCATCTTTGGATACCCCTGGTTACGAACATTCAACCCCGAAATTGACTGGACAACAGGGGTTGTAAAAGGCCCACAGACACAAATGGAAACCTTACTCAAAGGCAACCTAACCAGAAAGGAACACTTGGCCGAAGTGACCAAAATTGCGACCAGCCAACTCGAAGAAGGTGACGAACTATACGTCGCCATCAGAACGATCAAAATGGAGTCAATTGAGATCAACAAAGTGACCATCGCCCAGCAAATGGCAGAAAAGGCCTATGACGCTGGGAAGGTCAATACGGAAAAAACAGTCCCTGCGGTTTTCAAGCAACATTGGAAAATATTTTTGGAACAGGGAGCCTGTCAACTACCACCGTGCCACAAATGGGACCACAAGATTGAACTCAAACCAGATGCACCCGACATAATCAACAGCAAAGTCTACCCACTGTCAAAGGACAAACAAAAGGTACTCGACGAATACATCACGGACAATTTGGATAAAGGTTATATCACGGCATCGGCATCTCCTTACGGCTCCCCAACCTTTACTGTCAAAAAGAAGGATGGAACTCTTCACATTGTACACGACTACCGAAAACTCAACAAATATACGGTCATGGACATCACCCCACTCCCCCGTATACAGTCAATCCTAGAAGAACTGAGAGGCAAAACCTTGTTCAGTAAGTTTGACATCAGAGCCAGATACAACAACATCCAGATCGCGGAAGGAGACAAGTACAAAACTGGATTTAAAACCAACAAAGGACTCTTCGAATGGGTGGTAATGCCCTTCAGACTGTGCAATGCACCTGGTACATTCACCTGCATGGGAAATGATGTGTTACGGCCTCTCTACGCAAAATACCCTGGGAAATTCTGGCACTACATGGACGATTGTATCGTCATGACTGGGATAGGAGAACGGGAACTCCACATCCAAATCTGTCACGACTTCTTTGAGTTACTGGAACAACACAACCTATTCCTGAAACCAGCAAAATGTGAATTCTTCCAAATGGCCATCGACTACCTAGCAATCAGGGTAGAAGGTGGGGAACTGATGATTGATCCCGCAAAGATTGCCAGGATTAAAGAATGGCCGACCACCCTCAAAACCATTAAAGAAGTAAGAAGCACCCTCGGACTCCTTGGATACCACCGACCCTGGATCCCCAACTTCACTCGGATCGCCAAGCCACTCACGGACCTACTACAGAAAGGAAAAGAATTCGCATGGGACACCGCCTGTGAAATGGCAGTAAAAAGACTGATCAGACTAGTCACGTCTGAACCAGTCCTAGTCCCGCCAGACCCAGATCAACAATTCATCCTATACATCAATGCATCCCAGTTCGCCACCGGAGCCATCTTGTACCAAGCTGACAAAGAACAGACAAACAAACGAGGAGACCCACTACTAAGACCCATTGGATTCCACTCCCAGACCTTCACAAAGACCGAACAAAACTACCCCATCTATGATTGAGAATTGCTCGCGGTCATCAGAGGGTTACAAACTTGGTGACACCTATTAAGGAATACAACGACACTGGTACTGGTCATCACCGACCACGCTAATTTACAATATTACAGGGAACCACACAAGCTCGGCCTGCGAGTCAATGGATATATCACCGAGCTCACTGACTTCAATATCCAGCTGATATACAGACCCAGAGCCACGAACCACGCAGATGCTCTGTCAAGACGACCTGACCTCACATCAGACACAGATGACTACCCGCTCCTCACAGCACTACCCAACCACCTGTTCGTACCCCCAGACACCCCAACACGAAGCTACGCCACAACTAGACAAAAAGATACCCCCGAAGACAGAGACTTAGGCTACAAGTCGGACGAAATGGAACTAGTGGACCACAGCATCCCCATCCTCAAAGCAAGAGCTGTGACACTACTTGACGGATCAGAATAGTCTGCCAAATACCTAGATGACAAAATCATGAATGACCAAGAAGTACAAAAAGCCACAATCCAGTGATGGCGGCTCAGCCACTCCCTCTCAAAGAATGGATGACTATGGACCAAGAACAGTGCACTCGTTGTTGTGGGAAACAACGACGTTAAGAGGGGGGTAATTTCCCTTTTTCACGATACATCAACAGCAGGGCACCCTGGAATCACCAAGACGCTACTCATGACAGCTAAATATTACTGGTGGCTGGGCATGAAAGAATTTACAACAAACTACGTCAAGGGGTGCGCAATGTGCCAGATGACAAAGGTAAACACCCATCCAACCAAACCCGCCCTCTTTCCAATCACCGCCGAACCGAACGCCCTACCATTCCAAACAATCGCAGTCGACTTCATCATTAAACTCCCTACCTCAGACGGATATGATTCAATACTAACCATTACAGACCACGACTGCTCCAAGGCAGCCATATTCTTACCCTGCAACGAGTCCATTGACGCCCCTGGAGTAGCAGAACTTTATGCAAGACAAGTCTTCCTACACTACGGCATTCCCCACAAAATCATCTCTGACAGAGACCCTAGGTTTGCCGCCAACTTCACCACGGAACTGTGCAAGACACTCGGCATCAAACAGAATATTTCATCAGCGTACCACCCACAGACAGACAGACAAAGTGAACGCACCAACCAAAGCCTGGAACAATACCTACAAGCCTTCTGCAGAAACAACCAAGACCAATGGGCCAAGTGGCTACCAATTGCACAGTACACGAAGAACTCCTGGCCACACGCAACGACAAAGAAAACCCCCTACAACACGATATTAGGATACACCCCAATAGCACACCAACTGCTCAGAGAAACAGACATACCAACACTCGACAAACACATTGACAATGTTCAACTAGCCCGCAAACAGGCCCAAGAGGCCATGAGCAAAGCACAAGAAGGGCTGGTCAAAACAACCAAGTTCAAAGAATACGAGGAAGGAGGGAAGGTCTGGCTAGAAGGGACGAACATCAAAAGACCTTATGACTCCCCCAAACTCTCCCCAAGGCGATACAGACCCTTCGAGGTAGTCACCAAGATATCCCTGGTGGTGTATAGACTCCGACTCCCCGAAACATGGCAGATCCACGACGTGTTTCACACGTCACTTCTCACGCCCTTCACAGAGACCGAAGAACACGGACACAATTTTATCGAACCACCACCAGATGAGATAGAAGGCGAAGAAGAATGGGAGGTAGAACAGATCCTCAGAAGGCGATACCATGGCCAAGGAAGAAAATTGCAATATCTCGTAAGATAGAAGGGATATGCCCCCACGCACGATCAATGGATTGACAGATCTGACATGAACGTATCAGAACTCATTGATGCATATGAAACGCAGCAAGTGGAGTGCCCACCTCGAAGGAGTATAAGAACCCTGAGGAAAGGACAAGTAGCGACCATCCGCTCCACTACCCTCTTCCACGTTAACGAACTACCACTCGAAAACCATTATCGACCTATGTCCCTGGAACAAAATGCCACCCAAGCAACCGCCACCAGCCTACCCCTGCCACGCCCTGCCATGCCAACCGACCTCCTTCCTGCCGCCACTATCGTCTTCCAGACCCAACACGGCGGACAGTTGGTGCTCGTTCCTGTCAGAGGGACAGTTGCTCCTGCCACAACCCAGATTTCAATTGCCACAACAAGTGGAGCACCCCCGACCCCCTCGCCAGAACCGCTCCCTGTGCCCCTGCGACAGGGACCTTCAAATCCTCCTCTACATCCTGGGGCTGACCATCTTGATAGTCACCCTCTCGCTTGGCATGCAACTAGCCATAGAAATGAGCCGACACGACTGCAGAAACTCTGGGAGGACAGCCGGAAACTTGGCGAGTACCACACCGCTCATGGGGAGTTTCCAGCAGACTTCCAGAGAGCCAGATACAGCAAAGCAGCATTTGTTGCCAGAAAACTTGCAGCATTACCAACCCCGCCGACCACTGTTCTAGATTTCATGACACCCTACGAAGTGGCCAGGAGGTATGACAACCTCCTTGAACAGTACGTCCACTCAGCTCGCGCAGCGTTGGATGAGGCCATGCCCGCTCCCCAGCCTCAGGGGGATACTGTCCCGAATTTGCCCATTCCCATGAAAAGGGCAGAAAATGTCTTGACTGACAATAAGGACGAAGGTCGGACAACAACAGCCACCCCCAAAGATAAAGGTAAGGGGCGAGACACCCAAGTAGTGGCATGTGAGGAGGCCAAAGGGGTGGACACGGAGTTGGGCGACTCCGAGAAAGAAAATGACCCAGACCACCCAGGTGCGGGGTGGATGCGATACAAGGTAGCGAATCCAGAGCACTACGTCATGTGGATCCCGATGCCAGGAGAACCAGGAGACACCAGGGCGGATACATTCAGTACGTCTTCAACGGCAAAGACACCACGTTGGAGGGGACCTTTGGCAAGGGACACCCGGTCTACCGACAGCCATTACGAGCACGGCGCGCTGACACCTGCCCCAATCTCACCGACAATAAAGACATCTGGGATGACCACCTATCGGCCTTCAACCCAGAGTCCACAATGGCTGAGATCATCGACCGATACGTTCACCACATGGCAGACCCCAGACTCATAGCCAAAGTCATCCACTATCACGCACAAAAAAGCCGTCAGGATACGTTAGCCGCCCATATAAAAGACCTAACCGAACAACAACAACGCAACAACGATGTGTTGATGAATACCACCCGCTCCCTCATTCACACCAAAGCTGCCACTCGTCTAATCGAACAAATGTTCGCAGAACCCCCCTCGCACAAAGAACCATACAAGGCTTACCCCTTCTCCATCTGTGCAGGCCAAGGACCTGCCAACCACCCATGACGCCGCCCAGCCCAGACACCCCCCGACAAATGTTACCCCCCATATAGACACCCGCGCCTCAAGAAGCCCATATTCTGCTACGAGTGTTTCCAGACGTCCCCGAACCATTCTCCCATTGAATGCCCTGATTACGGGCACTGTTACTTCTGCACCAGCACGCAACACAAATCCCTCACCTGCATCGCCCCGCATGTCTGTTGTGAAGAAAAGCAATGCAACGTGCCAGTATGGCACCAATACCATGGCCTTCAATGCGCCGCCCCCACTGCTGCTCACCTCACTCACCTGGCCCGTGAATGGCCTTCTGAGTTTCTTAAACGATGGGATGACAACGCGTCCCCACTCACACACTCGTCGCTACAGGACTATGACAGCAACTCCGATGAACTCATGCGGGAATGAGTTGCCCTAGGGAGGGCGTGATGTTATGATCTGCTGGAACAGACCGCACTTTTTTTCTCACCCTCACATGACCTCTTGACCCCATGACAGACTAGACTTGTGATCCGGACTCTTGACTCATGCCCGTTGACTCATTCTCATTCGTACCGTGTTTCATACTCATCGTTTCATACGGTTGACGCACTTAGCACCTCGTTTCACATCCATCATTTCATACAGTTGATGTACTTAGCACCTTGTTTCAGATCCATTGTTTCATACGGTTGATGCACTTAGCACCTCGTTTCAGGATACTTCCCCAGTACTATATAAGACCCTCAGATAGCATACTCAAGGCCTTAAGCCTGACTTAGTTGAACCTGTATCAACAAGCAGTAGTCTTCAGGGATAATACCCAGTTGAACCCTCTCTTCTCTGTACCTAAGTCAACGTTGTGACTTAGAGTGAACCGATCCCTTCAGACTACTTGAAGACCTACTACCTTCGTTGAAGGTACGACAAACGACTGACCGTGACACCGACCCCCAGCTGTGTGGGATACTAGATGGCGTACCCGCTAGTAGTCGACTTAGACCATGGACACACTGCGTTTACTCGCATTGTCAGATAGAGCAGCATGAAGTGTGCGTCAGGCTCTCGAATCAAGTCTTGGACCGCTATCCAAGCAGGAACCCACTGAGTAGGGAGACTAGCCCCCGAATGTAGAGCACGCTTAAGCACCTGAACCCCGAACTGCCAACGTCTGGCCTTTATGCACCACAGGGTGTAACATCTTTCATGCCTGGCCACCAGTAGTACTTGGCTACCATGAGCAGTGTTTTGGTGATTCCGGGGTGTCCTGATGTCAAAGTATCGTGAAAAAGGGAAATTACCCCCCTCTTAATGTTGTTGTTTCCCACAACAACAAGTGTGCTGTTCTTGGTCCATAGTCTTCCGTTTTTTAAGAGTGAGTGGCTGAGCCGCCATTGCTGGATTGTCACTTTTTGTACTTCTTGGTTGTTCATAATTTTGTCGTCTAGGTACTTGGCGGATAATTCTGATCCGTCGAGTAGCGTTGCGGCTCTTGCCTTGAGAATGGGGATATCGTGGTCCACCAGTTCCATCTCTCCTGACTCGTATCCTGAGTCATTATCTTTGGGGGTGTCCTTCTGTCTGGTCATTGCATAAGTTCATGTTGGGGTGTCCAGTGGTACGAAGAGGTGGTCAGGTAGTGCTATGAGGAGTGGGTAGTTGTCTGTGTCGGGTGCGAGTGTTACGATCTGCCCCTCGGACTTACCACTACCCATCTTTTTCCTTCTTTGCTCCTATCTCACTTGCCACTTCTTACGCCCTCGGACTACCTACCTACTCTTCCATAAAACTTCTCCGCTAGCTACCATCATTTTACCTTCGCTTAGCTATCGTGACTCATTCCATTGTTACTGCCTTCGGTCCCTAGTACTTGTTATTGTCTCTTTGCTTACTACTCTGACTCGACCCAAGAGCCCTTAAGGCCATTCGCTATTATTCTTACTTACCTGACTCACCAAGCGTCCTAGACGGACTGCGACATGTATATAAACTTGTATAACTTACAGTTGGGCCTTAAGCCTGACTTAGAATCAATCTTGCGACTTTCTGGTCATTGGCATACCAAGTGGGAAGGCCACTGGACCGACTTCGACTCTAGAATCACTGGCAAGGACCTTCCAAGGAGGGGGATCACTTCATCGTCAATTTAGACCCTTGCACAGACCGCATTTACTTGCCTATCGATTTAGCCTTGCTTTGCAAGTGCTCGCTGAGTAGGGAGACCAGCCCCCATCGACTAAAAGATCTTCTAGTGCTGCTTAACGCACACCCGGACCCCAAACTGCCAACGTCTGGCCCTTGCGCCCGCGGGAGCGTAACATAAGTCAGGCTTTAACCCCACAGACAAGCTGGCCGCACTAGAACTATATCTACCAGAAGACCCAGACACCCCAGTCGCAGTACAAAGAAGAACCAGAGACGACCTACCAGCCCACGTAAAAGGGAAAGCATATTGGGTCCCAAATCCAGGCCACAAAGGCTACTACGCCAAAAGCAAAAACGTAGAAAGAGCTGTTGAATTCTACAACTTCAGACACACCGATAAAGAAGGGGTAACACAAACAGGAGATCGTTGGTTTGTCCTTGAAGAAGGAGACGACGAAGACCCCAACTGGTACACCAGAAAGAAATACCAACTATCCCCAGGATCAAACGGACTAGGTTGGTGGAGAGAAACTGACAAGGAAGCAGAAGAAGGAAAGATTAAAACGTACCAACCCAGTTATCAACAAGAAGAACAGTCAGTAACCGACATGGAGACTCAACAAGAAGAACAAATCAACACCACAATCGTAGAACCACCCCCACAACCAATGGGACAGACAAACCCAGGGAATGGAGCCCCAGTAGGACTGGCACCCCCGATCTTCAATGGAGATAGGGACAAGTCAGAAGAATTTCTCGACAAATTCTTGGGCTATGAACTCATCAACTGGGACAAAAAGATCTTCCAGGTTCCCTTCACCAAAACAGCACTTTGCCTCTCCTATATTACTGGCCCAAAAGTCGACGCATGGGCCAAAAGTAAAAGGATATGGCTCCATGAGTCAGTCAGGACGGGAACACGCAAAATGGAGGACAACTCCCTGTGGGACGACTTTGAGGCAGACTTCAGGACGGCCTTTACCGACACCGATGCCCGCCTCACCGCCCTCCAAAAGTTCCAGGAGCTCAGAATGACTGGAGATGACCTTGACACGTACACTGCCGAGTTCGAAAGACTCAGAGAGACCGCAGGGTACCGAAGAGATGACATAGGGGCTATAGCCAAATTTAAAGACGGGCTACAACCCAAGTTACTCCACCAGATCATCACCCACTGCTCCCCAGCTCCAGCCACCTTGGAGGAGTGGAAGAAGAAGGCTAGAGAGCGCCAGACAGTGTATAAGGAGCTCAAAAACGCTGGCCTAACCCAGAAGACAAATAACAACCGCACAGAAGCACAGAAGAAGTGGGCAACTATGCTGGGCCTTCGGAACTATGTCCCACCTCAGCAGAGAAGCCAGAACGGCCGCCCACAAACCAGCTATCAAAGCAAAGGCAACAACCAAGTAGTCCCAATGGACGTAGACGCAGGGCGTATATTTACACCCCTCTCCGAGCAAGAACGCACCGAACTGAGCAAGAAAGGCGCATGCTTCCGCTGCAGACAGCCCGGCCACATCAGCCGCTTCTGCCCTCAAAAAAAGCAAGGACAAGGAGGAGGAGGAACAACGATCAGAGCAGCAAAGGCGGAGGAACCCCCTAAAGAACAAGAACAGCTATCCCTCAAAGACACCATTAGCAACATGGATCCAAAAGAACTATGGGGAATACTGCAGGGCATGGACGAGGAAAAGCGCATGGCCATAGCAGATGGTGCGCAGGATTTTTAACCGGCCCGAAACTAACTGCCATAGTTAGGGCCCTACGCTTGAGAAAGATGTACATAACCAGACACGACTCAGTCAAATTAGTGTTTGATTTATACTCGTTCAAAGGCAAGGCAGAAGAGATTGCTCTTATTGACAGTGGAGCAACAGAAAATTTCATCGATTATAAAACAGTAGCAAGGCTACGACTAGGAACCAAGAAGCTCGAACAAGCAAGGCCGGTAAGAAACATTGACGGCACCGAAAATAAAGCAGGAAGCGTTACCAACTACTGCGACCTAATGATCTCCAGAGGAGATACAAAGGAAAGAGTCCGCTTCTATGTTACTAACCTCGGAAAAGACAGGTTTATCTTTGGGTACCCTTGGCTCGCCAAGTTCAACCCAGAAATTAACTGGCCAGAAGCAGAAATAAAAGGACCAAGAGTGCGGGTAGAAACTCTGGTCAAAGGTAACATGACGCAAAAGGAATATATCCGACACATCCAACAAGAAGCGATTGCTCAACTGGAAGAAGGGGACGAACTAATCATGACGATTAGGAAGGTAACCCCTGAACCCCTGGAACTTAACAAAACGACACTCGCCCAACAGATGGCCGAAAAAGCCTATGATGCGAGCAAGGTAAACACGGAGGCAACAATCCCTACGGCATACAGACGGCACTGGAAAGTATTCTCAGAAAAGGAGGCAAGGCAACTACCACCACACCGCCCCTGGGACCACGAGATTAACCTAAAGGACAACGCACCTGAGATAATTAACAGTAAGGTGTACCCTCTGTCAAAAGACGAACAAAAGGCCCTAGACGAGTACCTCGATGACAACCTGGACAAAGGTTACATCGTAGCGTCCTCATCTCGCTATGGGTCTCCCACATTCACGGTAAAAAAGAAGGATGGCACTCATCGCATCGTACATGACTACAGGAAACTCAATGAATACACGGTAATGGACGTCACACCCCTCCCCAGCATCCAGTCAATTTTGGAAGACCTGAGGGGCAAAACTCTGTTTAGTAAGTTCGATATCAGAGCAGGATACAACAATATTCGCATCAAGACAGAAGACACCTATAAAACCGGATTCAAGACAAGCAGAGGACTATATGAATGGATCGTAATGCCATTTGGACTATGCAACGCTCCAGCCACCTTCACCAGAATGGGTAATGATGTTTTGCGACCATTATATGCTAAATACCCCGGAAAATTCAGACACTACATGGACGATTGCATTGTCATGACTGGAAAAGGAGAAGAAGCGCTACACGAAGAAATCTGTCACCTTTACTTTGACATCCTGGAACAACACTCCCTGTACCTTAAACCGGCCAAGTGCGAATTCAACCAAACAGAAATCGACTACCTAGGCATAAGGGTAAAAGACGGGGAGCTCATGATTGACCCAGCAAAAATCGCAGGTATAACAGACTGGCCAACGACGCTCCGGAACGTCAAGGAAGTGCGAAGCACACTGGGACTTCTAGGCTACCATCGCCCTTGGATCCCAAATTTTGCCAACATTGCTAAACCACTTACAGACTTACTGCAAAAAGGGAAAGAATTCGCATGGAATACAGCCTGTACCAAAGCAGTAACACGCCTCATAGGTTTGGTAACATCCGAACCAGTGCTAATTCCCCCAGACCCGGACCAGCAATTCATCCTATACGTCGACGCCTCTCAATTCGCAACAGGAGCAATCCTCTACCAAGCAGACAAAGAACGAAGGGATCGCAGGGGAAACCCCTGCTCCGCCCCATTGGGTTTCACTCCCAAACCTTCAGTAAAACGGAACAGAACTACCCTATCTACGATAGGGAACTACTGGCAGCCATCAGGGGGCTAAGGTGCTGGAAACACCTCCTACGAAACTCCACATTCCCAGTCCTGGTAATTACCGATCACGCGAACCTACAGTACTACGCGAACCGCACAAATTAGGGCCAAGAGTCAATGGGTACGTCGCAGAACTGGCTGACTACCATATACAGTTAGTATACAAGCCAGGAGCGGTAAACAGAGCAGACGCACTATCCAGACGACCAGACCTAGTCCCAGAGGAGGACAATGAACTGGTAATTGTCCTTCCTGACCACCTTTTCGCCCCCCAACAGCCCCAACTACCACATACCAAGCAACGCGGACAAAGGCGGAAGATTACGACTCAGACGAGACATTGGTAGATAGTGATGACGAAGGAGACATGAAACCCATGAAGGCACGAAGCGTCCAACTGGAAGATGGAGCAGAATGGTCAGCTTTTGACCTGGATAAGCTGATAATGCAAGCACAGACTATCGACCACGCAACCATACGACGATGGAGAACCACCCACAAACTGGAAAAGTACGGAGACATCTGGACCAGAGCTGGTGCACTCGTTGTTGTGGGAAACAACGATCTTAAGAGGGGGGTGACAAAACTATTTCACGACTCACCAACGGCAGGACACCCTGGAATTTCCAAAACCTTGGAGATGCTCTCAACCTTCTACTGGTGGCCAAGAATGAAGGAGTTCGTTACAGCCTACATCAAAGGATGTGCAAACTGTCAAATGTCAAAGATCAACATGCACCCCAACAAACCAGCAACCTTTCCAATCACTACAGACCCCCAAGCGCTCCCATTCCAAGTCATCGCCCTCGATTTCATCGTAAAACTGCCAGAATCCCAAGGGTACGACACGATCTTGACCATCACTGACCATGATTGCTCCAAAGCATCAATTTTCATTCCCTGTAACGAAGCAATTGACTCTGCAGGAGTGGCGAAGCTCTACGCTACGCAGGTGTTCCCCCACTATGGGATACCTACCAAGGTAATATCCGACAGAGATCCGCGGTTCACCTCAAACTTCGGTAAAGAACTCTGCCGGCTATTAGGGATCAAACAGAACATCTCCACGGCCTACCACCCTCAAACCGATGGACAAAGTGAACGCACAAACCAATCCCTGGAACAATACCTTCGCCTCTACTGCGCAAGCCAACAAAATCAATGGGCAAACTGGCTACCACTCGCTCAATACACAAGGAACTCCTGGCCACACTCCACGACAAAGAAAACACCCTACGACCTCATTATCGGCTACACCCCTCAAGCACACCAACCGACAACAAGGACAGACATCCCCGATATCGACACAAGACTGAAACACATTAAAGAAGTCCGAACTGCCGCCCAAGAGGCCATAAGCAAAGCGCAGAAAGGACTCATCAAGGAAACAAAGTTTAAAGGCTACGAAGAAGGGCAAAAAGTCTGGTTGGAAGGGACAAATATCAAGCGACCTTACGATAGTGCAAAGTTATCCCCAAAGCGGTACGGACCCTTCGAGGTAGCCGCTAAAATTTCGTCTGTGGCATACAGGCTCCACCTCCC